>PVJL010004671.1:0-47195 GCA_004026885.1 Lyroderma lyra
TATTGGGACATATGCTGTTGATCCACTAACACTGAACTCACAGCTAATAGCACTAGAGCTCATGCCTGAATGAAGTTAATCTAATGCTTGTATCTTCTCCATAGGACACACCACTGCCTCTGGCCTGCAGGCACACTGGGCAGTACTTCAGCAGTATGCTGGGGGGCCACTTTAACGACACATCACCAACAAAAGGCACGCAAACGTGGAACCTCCCCACTGTTTTTCCTAACTGCTCTGCTGCTTTGCATTTCCAACAGTGTACGGGGTTTCAATTTTTCCACATCCTTGCCAACATTTGTGTTATCTTTTGTGATTTTTTAATAATAGCCATACTAACTGGTGCGGTTTTGATTGACATGTACCTAATGATTAATGACATCGAGCAAAAACATGGCACTAATGAATTTTGAAAAGGCTGCGTGTCTGAGAGCTAAAACAAGGTAGAACATCATCACCTTCTTCAACTTCAGTAGGGAATATAAGCTGAAAGTGACTCAAAAATTTTGCCAGTCTGCCTATATCCATAAATGGCTGCAAAGCATGGTGAGTATTGATTTTGATGTTACAAATAAATTTCAGCATGATGATAAATTTGCAAATATATTATCTGAGAATAATAGGGATTTGACTGTATCTCCTATCCATCACTTTACTGAATCCCTCTTAACACTTTATAATATCCTTGTGTTTTTATTCACCAATATTTTATTTGGTCTAAATTTAATTCTTTCAAAGCTTTCATAGTCCTCTTTTAGTTATTCCTCTCTGCTATTTTTTTTTAAGATTTGTACCAAGCATGTTTTATTTTTCGTGGTTTTATATTCTCACTCCATCTGGATGAAATTAAAACAATGTGTATTTCCTAACACATGAGATACTGTCTGACTCCAGCTTTTTAGATGCCATTCTGTTTCTGTATTAATAGTTCATTTCACACTGTAAATTAGACATTGGTTAAATTTCAGGCATCTCTAAAATAGCAACTCTGGGTTCTTGAGGTCCACATAAAATTTGCATGAGATTGCATTTAGAGATTGGAAGCTGAGATAGAATTGAAAGCTTATGTGTGAGGAGCTTCTGCAATACATTCTTCTAATTCCAGAATGAAGATAGAATACGAGGCCTGGAATTGGAAATGTGGGGCCATGTACCAAGTCTGAATTACTTCAATCCTCTCCATAATAAAGATAACCCTTTTTTTCTTAACTGTATGTTTTAGGAGTAAGAGGAACCACCAAACTTTAGAACCTTTTACTCCAGTCTCAAAATCCATTTTAACACCTACCATAAAACTCTTTCCTAATTGTTTGTGCTAATTAGGTATATGGGGGAAAGGAGAGAATATACTCAATACCTTAATTTTCAGTAAAAAAAAATTACCTATAATTTTACCTTTCCTTTTTACCAATTATTTATTTGTAATGGATTAAAATAGTTACTTCGTAGACAGTCTAGACTATACTTTGAGATATTCACCTTAAGACATGTGAAGAAAGAACCCTTTGGTTGAAATGATGCAAATAGACTTTCTTGAATTTTCTTCAATAAGCTCCCGACTATTTCTTAATAGCTTTCTTTTATCCTTTCTCCCTCCCACTGACATGTGCTAGATGTTTGCCTCTTGTCAGTTCACTTGCCTCTTAGTGAAACTAAATTTCTATCACAGAGAAGCAGCAGCATATCAAATTTCAAATTTATGTTGCTTTATCTTTGTTCCTTGCATCTGAACCTTGGCCTAATAATCCACAGCACCAACTGTAACCACAGGGAAGATCAAGATGGGGATAAGGGTTGAGTAAGTGTCATAAAAGATAAAAGAATCAAAAACAACACTGCTAACGACTTTCATTTTAAAGTTATCAGTCTAGGTGGTTCTATCTAAGTCACAGTTGATCAGTTATTAAACTTGGATGTTCTGTTTTTATGTTTCACCATTTAGGGAAACGAACTGTTCTGTTTGCTGTTGAAAATTCCATCTTAGGAATTACTATGAAAATTATTTTTCAGATTTCCATAGTGTAGGTAAGGAAGTCAAATAAATTTGAAATAAGAATGTATGCTGGTCTATGATCTACTACATAAAGGACCTCAAAGTAGAAGGACCTAGTATCATAAGGACAGAAAATTGAAAAGTCTTCCCACCCATTTTCCAGGCTTCACATCTGTCAATCGATCATCACAGGCAGATACTAACACAGGCAGTAATGTACTGGGACTGGCTCATAAGAGCTCCAAGGTGCACATCTCTTCCCAAACCCACCTTTGGTAAGTTCAAAATGGTAGCTTGAAATTGGCCATGGCAGAAGAATTTACAACTCAGAAATCAGAAAACACTACAAATCAGAGTGTGTTTTTTTTTCCTTAGAAATTCAGTTATTAAACATTTCTTAGTGCACCACTAGTGTAACTTGTCCTAGTATTCGTAATGGGATGAAACGTTCACCTCCCAGAGCAACTGGCATCAGAAAGGAGTAAGGCCATGGCTCAGGAGATGCATTTCTTTGGTGTTAAACCCCCTGATTTTTCCTTTCAGCTTATACAATGTAAAAATCACAAACTATATCATAAGCCATTTAGTAATTATTCACTCATCTGTGATTTAAAAAATTACTAGACAGATGCTGCTAGTGTACCCAAACTAGAGACATAGGCTTCTTTATCTTGTTGACCATCATAGGTCACCTCAAAGTGACAGTCCAAGATGGTAACATCCACATGCATAAATTTGGCATAACTCTTCATTTGCTGAGTCTTTACCAGTGCCTTTAATAAATTTTTATAATCACATATTTTACTTATCTCTTTTAGATTTATTTACTCGTATTTTATAGTTTTTATTGCAATTATAAATGGTAATTTAAGAACCCTTTTGCTGGTGAATGAGGACACAAATGATTTGTCTATATTGATCTTATATCCATCTGGCTAATCTCTTTTTATACCTAATAACTTGTAATAATTTATCAGATTATTTTAAAATTTTTTAGGTAGGCAACTACATCAAGCAAAATCAACAATAGGTGTATTTCCTCCTTTCTAATCTTTATGCCTTAGATTTCCCTTTCCTGACTTATTGCATAGCCAAACCTCCTTTAAATTATTGACTGTACATAATGGCAAAAGCATATCTGATTTTTAAAGGAATGCTGCTAATGTTTATTCACTTAAAAAGATGATTGTGGTATCCATATAATATTGCATGTACATGCATATATGTGATATTTATTGCCAATTTATTGTTAGCTACTTCTACAGCTTTTGTTACCCAGCTCAGATTTAGCTGCTGGCCTCTCATGCACCCATAATCGAGAGACAAGGGTTAGTGGAAAGAAAAGTGGGTTTATGCATAAGCCCAGCATTCCAGGAAGATGGTGGACTCCTGTCTCAAAGGCCACCCTTCTCATTTCAAGCATGGCCAGAAGGTTTTATAAGCATGTCAGTAGAAGCAGAACAAAGGAAAGGGGGAGTTAGGTGATTCCTGGGTGCTGATGTTAAAAACAGTGTGCAAAAATATTGTATTTAATTTTCTATATAGAATACATGCTGACATATTTTGTCCCATCAATCTAACCTAAGTTTGACAACTTAGTCTTTTTTGCACAACCAAATGATAATAAAGAATAGATTTTTATGAATCTTTCTATTATTTTATGATTGTCGTTCCTGTACTTTTTCTCTTGCTTTTGTGGGAGGGGTATAAACACCTATTACTGGGCTTGTACCCTATGCCCACATGACACCATTTCAGATACTTCGGGGAACTCAAATTGAATAAGGCACAGTCACTACCTTCAAAAATCATCCCTATCAATCTTCCCTGTGAATTTCAAATGTCCTCTGTGCACCTCACAGAAACAAAGCACAGGTGGAGAAGAGAATATGGTCACCAGGTGGCTTTCTAGTAATCCAAAGAATAAAGAGGTGTAGGTACACGATCTTGCCTGAAACAAGTGCAGAAGAGGAAAAACAACAGCCAGGACAAAAAGGTAACATGGTGAAGAGGTAAAAATAAAGAGAAATGAAGACAGCGAGAAGCATGTAATTAGAACTGAAACAGATGCTGAATTACTAGCACCATCTTTAAAATCCCATTTTATAAACATCCAATCATTTCTAAAATCATTCTGAACACTCATTTTTCATACAAATTGCCTATATTTGTTGGTGGAGGAAGACAGTTGAGATTAGGTGCCTGTGGGAACTCCAGGTGGAAATGTCCTATGGCCTGGAGCTCAAAAGAGAGGTGAGGATTGCTAATACGCATTTAGTCATCACAATTATATATGAAATCATAGCCTGCAGGTTCAAAAGGACCATGCAAGGGAAGAGGACAGAGTGAGAAGAGGGTGCCCAGGATAAAACCCTGAGAACAGTGCTGGAGGGAAAGAAACCAGCCAGTAAAGGAGACTGGGAAGCAGAAACTGGTGCTAAGATGAAAACCACGTACCACAGAGAGGCTGCTATTGGGAAGGACATGTCTTTTAAAACAGACACTGGGTGGTGACCACATAGTGCAACACACAGACGATGCGCTGCAGAATTGTACACCTGGAACCTGTGTAATTCTTGTTAACCAATGTCGCCCCAATTAAATTTAACAATATAAAAAAAGTCTTAAAAAGAAATAGTTTGAAAAAAAAAAACTTTCGCCAACAATATCAAATGTCACATAACATTACGTACAGATAGCAAATAAATACTTCTTGTCTGAAAAATAACTTGCTTACATTTGGCTATAGCTATAGGTGTCTGCATTTATGCCAGGAGACGCAAGAAACCAATGCTCTTACACAAGGCATTCAAGCTGTTCTTGTGGTCATTATTAATTTGGCCGTTTATAAAGGTGAGGCAAAATACAGCCCACAAAATACTGAATTTCAATGTCCTCATCTTCAAGTGTAAAATGCAAAAACTTCCAACATCCTAGCTCACCTTGAGGTTGGGAAAATGAGTAAAACGATGCATCTGAAAAGTACAATGTACATAGAGTGAACCTGATACAATTAAACAGTGAAAACAGAATTCACTACATCAAAAGGAATATTTTCAATTAAAACAAAAGTTCTGTGTGCCAAACAAGACTTTTTTCTGATTACTGTCAACTTCAGAAGCTCCTCTTTTTTCTTCCAAATCCTATAAGCTACTCCCACTGCCAAAACAAGGGGCAGAGATTCCACAGAGCAGAAATCAGATAGAATTCCATAGTGGATAGAAACCCATTCCTAGGGTAACAGGCTACAGGGTCTTCCCAGGGACTTCAATGAAGGAGAAAGGATCTTCTCATGAACCATCTTGGATCAGATATTCACAAGTCATCAGAAAGAAGGGAATGTGTTTAATGAACTCCTAGCAACCTATAAAATCTCCTTGTTAGATCAGCACTGTGTTCCTTGGTGGGGCCACTGCATTATCCTGCTATAACTGCCCAGACGTGTTAAGCTAAAGCTAGGCTTTCCTGTACATGCATTAAAAGTTGACAAAAATAAAAGACAATGTGGCAGACGATCAGGGATAATGGTACAGGATCAGGACTGCAGAAACGGGACCAGAGCTGAGGAAATACTGTGACACTCATTAGCTATAAATGCATTAGATACCAGTTACATAACTACATATGCATATTCATATTTTAGCTACCTGATAACCATAAATACATAAGCTAATTTATAAACAAAAATAAATAGAGCTTATTTTATGGAGTAGATTCCGTCATTCAAATAAATTATAAGGAAGCCTTTAAAATTCATAGACGAAAGAGCACCTATATACATATTTTTTCTTAATTTGTCCTATATATAGTGCTAAAATTTTAAATAATGTGTGTGCATTAACCCTTTGGCTAGTAAATCTGGATGGTAGGAATAGTCAGGAGGGTCTAGACACCTTGGAGAGAGAATGGAGGGCAAGAAAGGCTACGTAGGAGTATCAGGGAAGCAGCCTTTTAGCAACCAGTTTAGAAGAATTTGAATATTCAACAACTAGCATCTACCACACATGGACCGCCAGTGAGCAACTAACTGCCTGACCCCCACGGCAGAGCAGGCAGAGCAAACCAGCAGTCCCCGCTACAGCCAGCGAAGGAACAGGCCCTGTCCCTGCTCCGGTGAGTTACGTTCTTCTATCGGAGGGCCTGTTATATGACCCAGCAGGAAACAATCAGAGATTCACTGTAAATACAAACATACTCAACACAAACATGCATGTGTTGCCTGGGCGTTCTGGACAAGAAAAGATACTGTTAACCCAACAGGATGACCGCCTGTGCTTAGAGTTTTTACTTCCCAACAATGGATGATGTCCTAGTTTGTGTTTCCAGGCTC
This sequence comes from Lyroderma lyra, assembly GCA_004026885.1. Taxonomy (NCBI): domain Eukaryota; kingdom Metazoa; phylum Chordata; class Mammalia; order Chiroptera; family Megadermatidae; genus Lyroderma; species Lyroderma lyra. The sequence continues at coordinate 6,324 of PVJL010004671.1, forward strand.
CCGAAATTTCCGCCATGGCACTCAGGTGTACCCCTTACACAGGGGCCGAAAAACAAAAACCCAAAACACCCAGCATGTTTTGTGTCCCAGTGGAAGCCGACCTTGAGCAAAGGTTCAAGTACCGGCCGTTTGAGAGGCACAGGAAACCGCCGTCAGAGAGTGGAGACAGGACAGCAAAGGGAAGCCAGCCAAGAAAGGCGGTGACCGTCGCCGGGCCCGCCACCGTCCTGAGTAACAAACGATTTAGAACACTCCCTCCATTCTCCTCCAGGGACAGGAGTCGGCAGGACGGACAGCTGCTGACACCGGGGAGAGCGCTTCCCAGGCTGCAGACCGAGCGCCCTCCGGGTGCGTCAGAGAAATCCCTTAGATGATTAACGGACAGTGGCGACTGGAACGCGACCTTCAGGCCGGAAAGTGGGGCTTTAGCTCAGGCTGCCCTAACAATATACTATGGACTGGGTGGCTTAAACAATGGAAATGTATTCTCTTGGTTCTGGAGGGTAGGTCAAGGTGCCCACGTGGTGGGGCTCTGGTGAAGACCAGCTTTTCATGTGTACTTACATCACTGGGTGAGAGGGAGAGGGGGAGGGGTGGGGGAGGGAGAGATGGAGGGGGAGAGAGAGAACACACTGTCTGGTGTCTCTTTTTAAAAGGGCACTAATCTCCTCAAGAAAGCCCCACCCTCATGACTTCATCTAAACCTCAGTATCTCCCAAAGGCCCCATCTCTAAATACCATCACATTTGGGGTGAGATCATCAGCATATAAATTTAGACACAGTTCAATCTATAGCATTGGTGAGGTCCTCAAAACATGGGCAGGGTACAGTCTATAATTCTATTTCCAAACCTAACTTGGCAGCATGGAAACAAGTTATGATCTTGATATTTTAGTCTTCTACCGCAACCATACACAGTCATGAGATACCAACCTTTGCATCAAGGGCAGTCTTGAAAATCTGCCCTCTCTAAAGCAACTGCATTCATACTTCCTCAAGAATATTGTACATACAATTATTCAGAAGGAGAACGAACAGAATTACAATGTCCCCAAATTCCCTGTGCAAATGTAAACTTCACAAGAATTAAGTAGAATTTTTAAAATTTTTAATTAGCAATGAAGAGTAAGTCTTATCCTAAGAAGTATTCCTTTTTATGATAAAACAAAACTAAGTAAAAATATCAATCAATACGCTTAAATTGAAAAATCATTCACTGTGTAATAGAAGTTTCAAACGGGTTTGTAGAAGGAAGTTAAATGAGCTTGAAATGAAGGGGTAATGCACTGGGCTGCCCTCCTTTATGTAGTAATATGTTTCCTGTGTCTGACAGAATCTGAATTGACCACCTCTCCACTATTTCATGAGGTGGAAATGCCAGCATAGAGGAAAAATGCTAGAACTCAAGTTCTCATTGTCCCTGGTATTCATTGAACTTTCATCAATATGGAGCCTTGGAGCATCCGTTTTCCACGCACAAGTGTAGTATCTTCCTGCAATTAAACTTCAAACCAAGCTCCTCGGGGACGAAGGCAATACCTATCTCAGCAGATCTTACTTTTCACTTTTTTTAATTGTATAACTATTTCAATGTAAAATGATTACAAAAGCACCATGATGAGAAGGTGTCTAAATGTTTACCAAATAATGTCCATTCTACAACACTTGTGATACCTAAAGGGAAGGATTTGTTCTGCAAGTCTGTATCATTTTTCATCTCAGTAGTGCCATGAGCAGCTGAGAGCAGATTACCTCTTCCCGTTCAATTTTAGATATAATCTCTTAATCCTTTCCTCTATCCCTGCCCAAAGGATACCTGGCTTAATGGTTTAAAAAAAAATAAATCAACTCAATAAAATCATGCACCCAGGGGTTCTCAAAGAGTCAATGCATTTCTGAGAGAAGTGGGAGTCCATGCTCAAGGGCAGCAAGATCTAAGCCCTGGTTCAATTTAGGAAACGTTACAAGTTCAATAAAATTAACTAGTTTGCAGCTCTCATGAGAAATCTTCTGGAAGTCAACCAAAAAGGAGTACATATTGTACGATTTCATTTACATTCAATACTGGACAATGCAAACTAATCTGTACTCTCAGAAATATCAAGGTTTTCTATGACCTGGGGTGGGTGCAGATGTAGAGGGAAGATTCCAAAAAATGAGGAAACTCTTGAGAAGACTGGATATGTCCTTTATCTTAATTGTGGTGACAGTTTCACAGGTGCTGTATGTATTTTAAAACATGTTAAAGATAGCATTATTATATTATTATGTTTCATATTTTTGTTTAATGTATATTGTGTATGGTTTTATTTGGTATTTATTCGTGTTTTGAGGTCATGCAATGTTTTTGTGTTTCTGACATTAATAACTAAAGTTTGTAAGAGTGTAGAATGCAAAACTTCGAAATGCCAAACTGTCTTATTAAAAGAAAATAAATCTGACTAAGAAAAAAATATCACTTTGTCCCACCTTTTCAAATGAAAACAACAGGGACCTAAGAGTTCAAGTGACCTGACCAAAAAGACATCTTCTCTATTTAACAGATGTGAACACTTGGAGACATTAGGAATGAAAAGTTAATGGTTGATTTAAAAGAATTTACCCCCACCAGGAGATCACTGAGTTTTAGTTTCTAATTTTTTTTTTCATTTTTCAATCAAGCATAGTCAAGAGGAAGAAAGTTGGGATTAAAAGAAAGGGTTAAAAATATACAAGACAGAGAATGAGCAAGAGCCATTGCATTACAGCTATTTTTTCTTTCCAGACAGACTCCATATGTGCTGCCAAAGCAAGCACGCATGACTGTTATTTTAAAATAAAGACTGATCGCAGGAAATCAAAAAACTGCGATCTGTTATGTACAAGCACTTCCTCAGCTCTTACATGAAAGGAAACCTGGGCAGAAGACTCAGGAGGCGGAGACAATGGGAAATGTCACAGCACGACAACTAAGGGACTGGTCTTCACTAACCTCGAGCAGGGGGAGAAACACTGGATTTTCCTCATTTCTTGTCTAAGCACCACCACCACCAAAACCAGGAAACATCTCTCCTTGCAAGTTTTAAGCTATCTGTTTATGATTTCTTCAGGGTGTACCACAGCATATTGATTAGTCAGCTCAAAAGGGGCCTTTATAAATACTGGAATGTTTTCTCATTGCATAAACGTGTCCTAATAAATGTCACCAATCCCCTTGCAGTTTCAGCATTTTGGCGTGCCTTATCAGGACCAAAGTTCCGATCATTTTTCACTATCAGTTTTCTGGACAACAGCTTGGGCCCCTTATCAGTGTGCGCATCAAGCCCCGCCTCACCAGCCAACCTGCATCTGTGGAGCTGAACCTTTCAGGTAAATCTGGTCAGAGGTAAATGCTAAGGGCCTGGGAGTCATTAGACCCTTTCCCCTATGTCCTACAGACCTGTATGCCCCTAATATTTATTTCCACACCTACGTCTTCTCTTCAGCCGGTGGAACTCTCTGCTTCCTTCTTAGCCTGATAGGCCTTCTGGTCAAGTGAGCACCATGGTTTCTAGTTATATCTGCCCTTTACTCCCTAAATACACATTATTTTGTAATTCAGCCTAATGTCTTACCCTCACAATGAAATTATTCATCTTATTTTGCACGTCTGCATGCCTAGTAAGGCAGCGAACAGTTAAGAAATGCTACTCGATTATTTAATCTGCAGGTAATTCTTCATTGCAGCCATTTTGTTTCCCACATGGAAAGTCAAATCATATTTTTCCTAATAAATATAAACTTAATTTTTTTATCTTAACACGGTAGTAAATAATTTGCCATTCTATTAATACTTCTTTTCAGAACTATTTGAAAACCCCTGCTGTCTTGATTCCCAGGAAGGGCAAGTCTGATAAAGCTGGCCCTTTACTTTTTCTCCTTCACGTCACCTGTTATCGCTAGGCTGACCAGACGTCCCATCTGAAACAGGACCTATGTTTGTTTTCTGTCCTGCTGAAGACAGCACGTCTGGTCAGCCTACGTCCATTGCTCTATTTATCTTGTAGGGGTAAGTGTGGACTAGCGGACAAGACAGCAGTAGTGATGTATGAGTAAGAGAGAGAGAGAGAGAGGGAAAGAGAAAGAGTGTGTGTGTGTGTGTTTGGTATCTGGGAAGGAAATAAATAAAACATAGTTCTATTTCAGCCTTAACTCAGCCTTTTTTACTTGAGTAAATTCCATACAGATGCAGATTACAAGAGACATTCAGACATTTCCATAAAGCTGGCCCTTTTATTTTTCTAAAGTCTAAAGACATTTAGAGTATAGGCACTGAATGATTTACTCTGAATTGATTTTATAGGAGGAAAAAACCCTTGATAGGCCTAGACCTAGATATATATTGTTATTTATTTTTTTATTATAAATAAAAATTTGGCACATTTGTTAGAAATACTTTATGAGAGTATCTTTGAGTGCTACCTCAAATAATTCCAGTAACTAAAAATTTTGAAAAAGTGTATTAGAAATAGTAGAAAATTACAACTTTTAATATCACAGAAAACTACAGTTATTTTAATTAATATTGTTACAGGCAGTTGAGCAGAGCAAAATCATAAGCTTCACAATGTTCTTGCCCACATGTGACAAACAGAAAAGTAAGACACGTAGCAAATTATTACTTAGAAGGACACTGAAGCTTGAAGCACCTATATTAAATTTGGGCAGTCTTGGTGAAAATAAGGAGTGGTTTCCTCATTACACAATCTGACATCTTTCATCTAAAATCAAAGGAGACAAAAAGTAAGAGAAATGGGATGTATTTCTTGCATTCAAAAAACCATATAGTCCTTTACTACATTTAAATAGGTTCGTAATTTTATTCAAGCTAATAAACTTAGCTTAAATACAATATTAACATGCTAGATAATGCCACATGCTCAAAACACTTGATACTTCTGTATTAATGTATGTGCACAAGTACTCATATGTTTTTATTTCAGTCTTGTTATTTTTACATGGGTTTTTGTGTGTCAGATACCATAAACTATAGGAATACAAGGAGGTAGTTTTTCAAAAAGGATGACAGTTTTTTAACATAAAACTGAGAGTCAAAGAGACTGAACTGAGAATATTTAATGAACTGATGGAAATGTTAAAATAACTAAATTGTGCCATTTCTAGAATATTTCATTTAGAAATAGGATTTTTAATTCCTAGGAGATAGAATTAACTTTAAAGAATCAATTCAGTTTTGTAAAGATTTCATGAAAATATGTGATGTAATTGTACACTAAAAAAAGTTACTTGCTTTGCTGTATTCTCATGTTTTAAATATTTTCCAAATTCTGAAGCAAAGTGGATGACAGCATCATGATAGTCATCACATTATTCTCTATGTTATTGGGTACACTTAAAATTTTTCATTATATAAAAATAATTTAAAATACAAGTTAAATTTTCACAAGTACTAACATAATCTTTGAAGCCTAGAATTTAATAAATGATTATACCGTCACACTCAAATATTCAATACAAAATCAAAATACAAATTTCATGCAACACAGTATATTATCACTGGTACATATTTAAGTACAAACTAGCAAACCCATCACAATCAAATCAACCCCACAAGCTTCTCCATAAAATTCTTAAGAGAAAATAGAAAGTATAAAAAGTAATCAATTTTCTAAGATTACTGAATGAAACGGCTCTTAAAATTTAGTTACCTAGTTCCACCACCCGCTCTATGAAGTCACAGATCACAAACTCCTTAATTCAATTAACAAATAGCACTGAATAAAGATAAGGACATCCCCTCTAGGATTCAAAAGCTATTGGGATAATCATAATATTACAACAGCAGACACTCACGGAAGTGTTCTAACTAGATCATATATACTCACTCACTCACATTAAATAGAATTCACATTTACTAATAAATTTTAAAAATAGAACTGCCATATGACCCCGCAATTCCACTTCTGGGTATGTACCTGAAAAAATCCAAAACACTAATTTTTTTAAAAAGATATGCACACCCCTATGTTCACTGCAACATTATTTACAAAAGCCTATATATGAAAGCACCCTAAGTGTGCACTGATAAATGAATAAAGATGTGGTATATATACAGAGGTTGCCAAAAAAGTATACATATTTTAAGAAAGGAAAAAAACTTCTATTAAATTGTAATACTCAATATATACCTAAAACAAAGGATGAGTAAAAGTCACATTTGAGTTCCGCAATTACAAGAGGTACTCAAAGTGGTTACCATCAGTATTTAGGTAATACATGAATAACATCTCTTAAAATGTGTATACATTTTTTGGCATCCCTGGCATATATAAAATATTAGTCAGCCATGAAAAAAGAATAAAATCAAGACTCACTTTCTTCACTTGCAAAATTTGATTAGAAATATGACCATTATCTACTTTCTGTGTTGCTATGAAAGTTTAACTCTATCATGTACATAAAAATTTAATCAATTGTAAAATGTGCATGCACCACTGTTGTTAGTATATTAGAATTACATAAATTCCTACAATCGCCATCATCATTGTCATCAATTACCCTCCCAAATTTTATGTTAAATGTAGGGCAGCCTGAATTCCTGACTTCAGAAATGTTGGTCACACACAATTTGCATTTTACCTTGTTCATAAGAAAATGAAATATTTAATAGATACGATTTGTCTGATTCAGTATTACTGTACCTCAAAGGCTATCACTAGGGAGGGAGGCAGCACAAGTTCGCCCAGTGGCCACTGCCTCCAGTGACCACGCTAATCATCTCCGAGCAAAGTCATGGGCATGGGCAGGGTAGGGCCAGGGTAGTGGTAAAAATCAGCACTGTGCAAGATGGGGACAGCCTTGCCCTGGAGACCCACCCAGGCACTTGCTAAAGAGGGCAGAGCTCCTGGGACTCTGGGCGAGCAGGTGGTGGTAAGAGTCAGCATACAAGGATGATTCCTGTTGAAGTAATCCCATGAGAACCCTCACGCTGCTTCCTGTACCCTCATGTGGCTTAGAGAAATACAGGTTCTATTCTGCAACATTTCAACATGATTTCTTCAAAGGCAGAATCTAAACTGCGCTTAAGCTGCTATTTCTGAGAGACCTCTACATTTTTAGGACTAAAGAGTTTTCGTGTATTCACCATATATGCCCATTTGGAAGCACAAATACTGCAGATAGAATTACACAGTGTTAGTGGTTAAAACAATTCACTTTAATTTTTGAAAACTATTTTTCCGGGATGACAAAAGAAAAAAATGACTACTAATATGTTCTCTTCGTTTCGGCTACACTTTTTTCTTTTCAGTGACAATAAGAGCATACTGGTTTTTTTACATGGAGAAGGCTTTAAATTTTTTTCTCATATTCTTAATTGAATTTGGTGATTATATAATCAACTCTCCTCGAAGGAAGAGCAATGATACTATATTTTTTTCCCATGCACACTCTGAACTAAACTCCTGCAATCAAATGGGCCAAAAGTGGATCTTCACTTACAAGAAAAATAAATTGAACCTTGACTTATTAGGAAATGTAATCGAGAAAAGAAAAATTACTTTCTTCCTATAATGGGTTGGCATTTCTCATCCTTCCATAAATGTGTCCCTTTTAAACTCTTAGCTTTGGGGCCATGGCTGCTCTCATTACATTTAAGAAAATTGTCTTCAATTACATGACCCCGAACAAGGCTCCGTGCTCTTGACAAATCCACTGCTAACATGTTGATCTCGATCCCACACCTAAAGGACTCTTACAGCTAAGATTAAATGGAATGGCATAATGGTGGGAAATTATTATTCCCAGCGTCTTGGACACCCGGTGAATAGTGAAGTGAAACAGAATCCTCATGCGAAGTAGAACTGTCCCTGAGAAGCTAAAACCTAAGATTTCCCAGCTCTCAAATATCAGCCTAGTTCCTCTTCATATATAATCTCCATTACAAGAGAAGCACAGTGTGCATTATAAACAAATATTTAACACTTATTTTTTAAGTTTTTTAAACACCTACTATGTGCTAGGTATTGATCTATGTACTGGCTTAGAACATGAACAAGTTATCTGGAATGGTCAATGATTATATCTGTTTCACTATCCCTTTTAATTGCTTCTATTTTTATTCATAAACCCAAAGAGAAATAACCACATATGCCAATTTTTTAAAAAAACATTTTAAATGACACCAGGCCCTAGTTGTTATAACACCAATAATGCTCTAAAAAGGAAGAATAAATATATAATAAAAGTAGAGTTTCTCCCGACATTAGGTATTCTTTTCTAACCTATTTCTCCTTATTGGGCCTCACTTTAAACCACTAAGAGAGACAAAAGAAAACTGAAAGAAGCATGGCCTTTGCTCTCTCCTGATCAATAGTCAGTCAAAATTTCCAGTTGTGGGCACAAAATGTTGCTTCCAAAAAGGCAGAAAGCAGTAAATTGAGGGAAGCAGCCTTCTTGGATTTACACACACACACACACACACACACAGAAAATTACTATACTATATACACTTTCTTTTCCTTTTGAAAAACAAAATTCTAGATTTTCTTGGGAAGTGTCCCTGTTGAAAAATTAAGTATGGGCATAAGTGTATGGATACAAAGATGCTCTTTGCAGCAGTATTTGTGACGGGGCTTGGCCTTGTGATGCACTCCCATCAAGAGGACAGTAGCAAATTTGATGCAAGTGAAAGCTTGACACAACTCCTGTATGCTTCTTCCTCATCTCCTGGATCCCTGCCTCCACGATCATAACCTGCATGAGCTAGCTCCTCAAGAGATGGAGAGAAACACGGAGAAAAGCCAAGTCTTCTAGCTGAGGTCATGATAGACCAGGCCAGCTCCTAGCCGCCTTGTCAGGAGTTGCGTGAAAAAACCCAACCAAATCAGTGTGGACTAGAAAAACTATGACCCTGAACGATGAACTCATCAGAAGTACTAAAAGACTTTTATTTTAAGTCACTAAGTTTGGGGTGTTTTGTTACACAGCACGATTGTGGCAATAAATAATGAGACACGTATCAACTAACATGGAACAATCGCAAAGATCCAGAATGAAGTCATAAAAGCAAGTCACAGGGAAGTGATTACAGAATGACTGCATTGGGTGAAAACTAAATCTGACTCATATGTTGAAAACAATATCTAGTCTAGAAGAATATATGTTAACATTTACAACATCTATCTCTACAGAGAGTAAGAGATTGAATATAAAGTATAAGGTAGAGAGACAGGCAGGGGAGGAATAGGTTTTGCTCAACCCCCTTAGAGTCCCTGGCTGGGTCTGAAAATTAAACTGACAAAGACAGATTAAGAGGAGGAAAGGACTCAAATTTACTAAACACATGTTTTACACGACATGAGAGCCTTTGTAAGGAAATAAAGACCTGAGGGAGCAGAGCAGAGTGATTTTATGTGAGGTTTGATAAGGAATGGACGGCTGGGCAGGCATGCGACAGGAGAAAGAACACGAGGTAGGTGTACTAAACCGGGGCAAAGTGAGCAAGCCCTGTGTGTCTGGATTCTTCTAGGAGTGATTTCATCTTCAGGGAAAAGGATGTTCCTTCCTCTGAACATGAGGAGGAACCTCTCATGTGAGGGTTTTATGACTTTTTCAGGGGAAAAGGAAGGGAGGAAGGTCTGCTTCTGCTGGATTGTCAAACTCCTTCAGCTTGAAATATTCAACATGCCAAGGCGCCATATTTTAGGGTCGTGTGTCCTGAACCCTTCAGACACCTTCCCCCACCATCCAAATAAATGAAATTGCATTATTTAAACACCTTTGGAATCCACCAATAAGGTGCACAGACAGACAATCCGTGTAATAAGATTTTAAGAAAAGCAGAGATGATTTTTCTGCCTCTAAATATTATCCATTCTCACTTATTCTGGACCAACATTTTGCATCAGGGAATCATTTAATTGGTTTAAAGAATGTTCCTTTTACGAAACTAAAATTCCCAACGGGAAGAGGGGAATGAAACCTTAACATAAGAATAGTGAATCTGTCCTTTACAAGCTATGTTATGGTGACTACAGTAGACAACTTACATTGCAGATTTGTGGGAATCAAATTAAGATATTGACTAGCACAAAGCCTGACTGATAGTTAAAGACTGATAACCAACCTGTTGGTCATTCTGACAATTCAAGTTATGCTACAGTAGATTCCTAAAGTCTTTATGATGACTGGGGGGAAGAGGGGGTAGGAAGCATAACAAGCCATGTGTTCAAAGCATTTCCACCACATGGAGCTTCCAGACATTTTTATTGAGGTCTTCCCATCTACCATATACATAGGCCTTAACAATGCAAAGTGAAACCAAATTAAAATAAATTTCTCCCCAAAATTCACTATCTGGGTCAGAAAAAAAGTTTTAAAAAAAGAAGTCATTAAACAATGTATTAAATGCAAACACAGCTATGTCCAGGGTACTAGAAATTAACCAACACAAAAAGCCAGATTTCTAAACCAGTGCTATTTAATGTAGTAGCCACCAGACACAGGTAGCTAGTGTGACTAAAGAACTGATTTTTTTATTTTTATTAATTAAATTTAAATAGCCAGATGGGGCTAGTTGCTACCATATTGAAGAGTGCTAATTTACACATGTCCATCACTACAGAAATGTCTGTTGGACCGTGCATATCTTTTCTGACACAGCTGCTCAGCTGTGTCACTGAAGTTCAAATGTAGCCATGGACAATGCATAAACAATAAATCAGTGTAGCTATGTTCCAATGAAACTATGTATGGACACTGGTATTTGATTTTCATATGATATCTATCTGTGACAACATTATTCATCCTTGAATTTTTTTTTCAACCATTTAAAAGTCATTCCTAGCATCAGATCATACAGAAAACAGACAGCAGGCCTGATCTGTCCCTCAGGTCATCCAATCCCTGCTCTAGACATTGGATCGTGGTCCAGAGGGGTTTTATTTAGTAGAAACTTGAAAAACTACAACTCTCCAGAATACTAACGTTCTGGAGAAAAAAGGAAGAGGAAAGGGAGAAGGAAAAGAAAAAGGAAGAGAAGGAGGAAGAAGAACATACAGATGTGAGGAGGAGGGAGTATATCACATCAGAGAACTACAAATAAAACTGAGTATAAAAAAAATGTGAATTTGAGCGTGGCTGGAGATACACGTGGGAAGTCAAAACAGGAACTGGTACATCCTTGCAATGTCCCCTCGTGTGGATCTGTAAGCCCAGCTAAATGGTTAAGCCCTACAATGAGACCATAATAGGCTACACTTGGCATAAGATTAATTTAGAAGGCCAGGGACGTGCCAGCAAGGCTGTGTCAGGCGTGTTTCCTCAAAACAAGTCCTCCCAGGGGTACGGACTGTAGCGTTTTTTGGCCCCACCCCAACCAACACGCAGGTGCTAAAGAATGAGATCTTATCGGTGGATGTGGGACCCACATCAGTTCAGTAGTCCCATGACCCACAAAGAAACCAGTATCTCTCGTTACAGTGCCCTAGACATAGCTTTCAGGGATTCAAAGAGACCTGTCCAGCTGCAAGCGTCAGTCACTACACCAAGGAGGCTTCTCCTAGGCTAATGCCATAGGCCAATGACAGCCCATTGTACCATGAGAAGTGCTGCCCAGCAAGACCGCTGACATTCCTCCTTCATCGGGTACTCAGGGGGAAACAAGCACTTAATTTAAAATAAACGCATCCTGTCGGAGGGAAGAGAGTTTTGTCAATCCCTCACTCACAGCCACACTAAGGAACATGGTCTCCATCTTGCAGGCAATAGAAATCAATAAAAGCAGATTTGCATTTTAAGAACATCCTGGTAGTGACCTGGAGGATAAACCTAAGAGGAAGGGAGGCTTGGATTTTGAGAAACCAATAAAGAAGTTGTGGCAATAATCCATGGGATCAAAAACTAAGACAGAAATAATGGAGAGAAAATCAAAAGGACTAATTCAATAGGAGAGGTGAAAAAGAGACATATGTCACAGGTAACGCCCACATTTCTGGCTTAATAGTTAAGAATTTAGTGACTTCAGTAACTGAAATAGAAAAATATGGGCAAAGCAGTACTGCTAAAAGTTATATGAACCTTACAAGAGAAAATTAACAGCAATTTGGCATCATTTGTAAAAGAGAAACACAAAGCAATCTTTATTTATGTGTCTTAGATGCTATCTTGACCCAGAAAAATGCTTAGTTTTCAGTGCAAAGCTCTCTAAATATAAAAAGCAGTGCTAGAAAATTCATACACCTAAATCAGAGCATTGTATTTTAGAACTAAGGAAACATGATATTTTCCCATTCAATGGTTCACCTGCACGACAGGTCTCCATAAATCTAACTTATCTGATGTGTAATACAGAGGCCCCCTCATTAACAAAATAACCAATGATGGATCTGACCCTCTAAGTCTAAGGGAACATCATTCCTAGGGCTTATTTTGGGTGTGTTTTTTGCTTGTTTGGTTTTTTTAATAACACATATGCTCTGCCTTTGCAAGTGCGCTTATAATAAGGAAAAAGTCTGGTCATTGTTGAAGAGGCAGTGTTAAGGTGTGAATACAAAAAGTATTCTAGCAGTATTAGCCTTCTAGACAACAGTCACTTAGCTTAGTACTTCCCAACCATTTTACCACCATGGCATACATATAACATGGTTACGTCTGCCAGGAATGCTGAAGGAAACAGAAAAGGTCATTCCGTGTCCAATCTGGCAGCCCTACAACCCATTAGATTGCCCGTGTCCTTCCCACTTCCTAGTACATCTCTCTAGCTTCCATTTCATTTAAGACCCAAAGCCAACCACACAATCTGTTTGAAGAAGCATTGTTCAAGGCCTGATGGGCCCGGGCTTTGAGAGATACCCCTGGGTGATCACCAAATCCACACCTTTCCTGTTACTGCTCCACTTTCAATGCATCTCAAACAGGCAGGAGAGTCAAGTTGATTCAGAAAAAGAAAAATGTCTTCCTTTAATCAATCCTTCACGTGGGTTAAATCAGTCCTTCATGGATTCTAGAAGGATACATAGAACAATTCTTTCCTTCGGGCAGGTCCTCTATTGCTGTCCCCAAAGCGACCATGGGGAATGGGTTGACCACACTAGTCAACCTTTCCTACCAGCCCCTTACCAATCCTGTTCCTCACAGTCACCCAGAAAAATGCCACCTTGGCCATGTACTTAAAATGAGAATGGAAAGACAGTGCGGTCTCTGACTTCCCCCAGAGTTCTGAAAATTAACATACACCACCTTGGATCGCCACAGATGTGTGGAGCCGTCCCTCCCTCCACGTTCGCGCCGCACGGAAACCCATCAACTGACCCGGTTCTGCTTACCTGCTTCCTACACGCCTGCCGGGCCTTGATTTTAAACTGCATTTCCAAGCTTTCTCATCCTCCATTCTCAGTAAAAAGGCCATGTCTATGTCCCATCAGTCCCATCACCCGCTGTTTACTCAGCTTACAGTGAAGGTATTCTTTATTTATTACTTCTTATTCAATATTCATTGTTTTCATTGTTGCTGCTACAGCCTAAATGTAGAAAATGGGAGTGAAAGAGGAAGGAAGAAGATTTGGAAGAACTCAGATGAGGGACTCATTTCAATACATACTTTGTTTTTAAATCAGGCAGAGATGGAGAGACAAAGATCCACACTGAGGGCGCTGGCACAGGTCATTCCTGGGGAGCTGCTGACAGCGGGGTGCACACTGGCACACTGACAGCCCCTTCGCACAAAACCACGAGGGCACCTGAGGCTTTGATCTGCTTCCCCTCTGGTATGTTAACTCTCACCGCTGAGAAGCAAGCATGGGTGGGCTGGTTTTCTCTGCAAACAAAGGGCTTCGCCACTGCGGGTGGGAGTCCACAGACCACCTGGGAATGAACGGACACTCTAAGAACACTTCTGCACAATCCCGCCACTAGCAGGCTAATAATAAACTTCAACTTCCTCAAGTCCCCTTTCTCTACAAGAAGGAGTAAGTTGGTCTATTACTGTTATATTACCCGTGTTTCTAGCTTCTGTAAACCTGGTGCTTTGCCATCTACTCTACACCCGTATACCGGACATGCCTTGTTCTAGACAACACGGTAACATGCCTGAGATGCCTTCCCTTGGGCTCTGACCTCCCTCAGCATCCATCTTCTTGGAAGGAGTCCTCCTCCCAGAGGGTGTCCTCTTCAAACACAAATCAAGCAATCCAGAGTCCACACCCCAACCACCTTCCTTGTTGGGGTCTCCTGTTCCCAGCCACTGTACATCTGACTGCCTGCATCACCCCAGAACCAGGTACCAGATGCTAGGGACATCCACTAGGTACCACAGCCTGCTGAAATGATTCACACTAGCCAATCCCAAACCTGCCAACCCCACCTCATTCCTTCCTGCAGATGCCACAATAAAGGCTTTTGCCCACTGTTTCCCTCACCCCTCCTCATGACCAACCCCAATGCTTTCCCGTGTGTCCCCCCCACACACACACACACACATACCTGCCATGTAATAAACTAGCTTCTCAGTGATGACTGTTTCCATATCTGTTAGTCTTACTATATCTCAAATTTTCTGTTACTACAATATATTTGAAAACAGCTGCTAACCCCCTCTGTGATATAGCACTGAGGAGAAAGTAATCACAGTAACTGCAAGGGGAATCCATAGGCATTAAAGCTAAGATGTGGCTCCCTGGTGACTGTCATTTGGAAGGGAAGGCCGACAAGGTACAACTCATCTCCCAAGTGGCTTTGAGCCATCTCTTCTTCCTTCAGAAGGACATAGTAGTGTACAAGAGTCAAAACACTCAAGCCTGACAAACCCCGACTGGCCCCGTGGCTTCCTTAACTTATCTGACCATCACTCTCCTTGACAGTAAAGTTTGATCAAAACAGTCATTTCAAACTCATGGTGTGCGTGAGAATTAAAGCACTGCTGTGAAGTTCCTGTGCCAGTACTTGACACAGAGTGTGTACTCAGTAAGTGATAGAAATTATTGCTAGTTATTAGTAGCACCATAATTATTCCTTTTAAAGTTCTGTTTAATATCTCACTTGCTGCTGACATGGTAGTTAAATTTCTGAATTATTTAAAAAAATTTTTAAGTGGATGAATCTTTCTTCAACACAAAAACATAAGATGTGTCACTTCATCGCTCACAAATATTCTGATTTGTGTTTACAATATCCAGCCAGCTTGTCATGTTATGGCCAATATAACTTGTAAGTTTCTCATTCTGAAAGGGAGAGAAATCATGATTGCGACAGAGTAAGGAACCATCAAACATTCAGTAATAAGAAGGCATAAAGATAACTATGAAATTTCTTAATAAAACATTTACACATCAATAAACCTCAATAAAAAAAATGTCACAAAGAAATAAACAGCCTAGGTATGCATGGTGTTGATGTGATGTCTGATGGTTTCCATGCTGTGCTGGTTAATATTACATGTCCACTTGCCTAGACCATAGGGCACCCAGATAATTGGTGAAATATCATTTGGTGTGCTTCTGTGAGCATGTTTTTAAATAAGATTAGCACTTACATCGGTATACTAAATAACGCAGATTGCTCTCCCTAATGTGGGTGGGCCTCATCCAATCAGCTGAAGGCCTGAATAGAACAAAAAATAGAGTAAGAACCCTCCCTCTACCCTCATAAGAGAGAATGCCCCCTGCTTGAATACTTTCAAAATGGGACATCAGCTTAGTCCTGCCCTTAGACTCAAACTGAAATATCCTATCTCCTGGGTCTCCAGCTTGTTGATTCATGCTGCAGGTCATAGCACTGGTCAGTCTCCAAAATAGTGAGTCACTTCCAATCAATAAATCAACACATCAATCAATCCATCAATTCCATTGGTTCTGTTGCTCTGAGAAATCCCAACTAATACACACACCCACGAGCATGTAATAATAATGAGAAGAAATAATCACAGAATGTTTCTTATGGGCCAAGCACTGTTCTAAGCCCTTTATAGATAGTTCCTCATTCCTTACAAACAATCCTATGAGAAAAGTACAACTGATTCAGTAGAGAAAGCAGTGGCATAGAAATATAGAATAACTTACAACTTAAACAACCAGAATTTAAACTTATGCCCTGTGGACCCAGAATGTGTGCTTCTAACCACCGTGGGGTCCTATCTCTTCTTGCACTGAGAAACAAAACACTTGAAATGAGGCAGACCATCACTGAAAACCCAGTGCCACTGTGAACCATTCTGTGTGATTTCAGCCCCACATTCTTGCTTTAAAAAAAAAAAATGAGTCACTGAAATTTTGTAAGAATTAAAAATGCAATTCATAATATGAATGCCCACCATATATTCCTCACATAATAGGGCTACTACTCAATGGTTGCTACTTCCTTTTTTCCACAGAGAATGAAATCTTCATGGTTCTATTGCATAAACATAGACTACATTAACCTACGAGTATTTTCCCTCACTAGAAAGCAACAAACTGCTATGTTCTTTCATTCCTGTCTCTTTTGATGATATACAATAGCTCCCATAGACTTTTAAATTTAGCAGTAAACATAAAAGTGAGTCAATTTTAATACCCTCATTTCTATCAAGTTACACCATGCTTGCTGTTGTAAAACAAATTTTCATAATTCCATTATCATGATAAAATAAAAAACAACTTGCATTCTGACATTAAAATCATATACCTTCTCTAAGAGCTCTAACTCCAGCTTCACCAATGTGATAGGTTATTTTTTTATTCTACTCATACTTTATGTGGGGAATTTACTTGCCAGACAACTATATACAAATTGCAATATTCATTATTCCTTATAAGACAGAAATGACAAAAGCTCATAATTTTTATAACATTTGAATTGATATCAGCAGCAGTAATGTTCTGTATCCCTTGCATTTCTTTTCAGAAAGCTGACTACACTAATATCTTCATCTAGAGAGCAGTCAAGGTCTCTAGATGGGTTCACTTGCCTGCAGCTAAGGACATGTCCATGTTTTTCTTCACCTTTTTATTCTTGCATGACTTCAATTTGAATCTAGATATGAAAGCAAATGTAATTCTTTCCTTTGTAAACAGCTTTATTTAGATATAACTGACATACAATAAACTACACATATCTGATTATGTAATGTGATAGGTTTTGATATATGTATACACCCATGAAATGATCAACACAATAACAATAGTAAATACTCCAACACCTCCAGATGTTTCTCAATGCCCCTTTGTAAATACATCCCTCTTTTCCACAATCTTCCCATCCCCAAAAGTGGTGAACAGCCTCAGAGGTGGCCTTCTGTTGATCATCCTCTTACATAATCTCCTCCCCTTGAGTGTGGGCTAAACCTGTGGCTTGTATAGAATATAGCAAAGGTGATAGGATGTACATGATAACATGTACATGGTAATGTACGTGGATTATAACGTCCGTGTAATGTCTCCCTCCTAAACTTAAAGAAGCAAGCTGCCATATGGAAAGGGCCACAAGGCATAGATTGAGGGCAGCCTGTAGCCCAAAACCAGAGAGAAACTGATGTCTTCAGTTCAGAAACCCATAAGAAACTGAATGCTACCAACAAGTACATGAACTGGAAGCTGATGCTCCCCCAGTCTAGTCTCAAATGAGAACCCAGTCCTGGCTGACACCTTGACTAAGGCCTGGAGAGGATGTTGTTCAGGTGTGCCCAGACTTTTAAACCCACAGGAAGTATGAAATAATAAATGTATGTTGTTTTAAGCTGCCAAGTTTTTGGTAATATTGTTACACAGCAATAGATAACAAATACACCAGATAATGGCTTATCTGCTTTCTGTCAGTATAGACTAGCTCATTCCTTTTTACTGTTGAGTAGTACTATATTATTATTATATGGATATATCAACACTTACCTATTCACCTGACGATAGACATCCAGGTTGTTTCCACTTTGTGGTTATGACAAGTAGAGATGCCATGAATGCTAGTGTTCAGGTGTTTGTATGAATATGCATTACAATTTCTCTTGAGTAAATAGCTAGGAGTGGAATGGCTAGGATCATGGTTCCATTTTATATTCCCACCATCAGTGTATGAAAGTGCCAGTTCTTCCACACCCTCAACTTGATATGCTCAATCTTTTCAAAAGGTGTGTAATTGTACACACTGTAGCTTTACTTTGCCTTTCCCTAAAGACTAATGATATTTAAACATCTTTTCAAGTGGCTATTTTATATTTATATTCTTTTGTTTAAACCTTGGCTTATTTTAAAAATTGTGTTGTCTGCTTTCTTATTTTTGAGTTTTGATACTTCTTTATATATTCTGAACACAGGTCCTTTATCAGACATGTTATTTGTAAATATGTTCTCTCAGTAAGTCTTTTTATTATCTCAACACTGTCTTTCAAAAAGTAAATATTTTTAATTTTGACGTTCAATTTACAATGTTCTTTTATGCATCATGCACCAAACCAGACTCCTCATTTCCTAACAGATCACAATTCCAAGTATTTTAACTAACCAGTGTATCTTTCTACTTATAAAAACCATGCCGCTACTCAAGTTCTACCTCTACTTTGAGACCTAATCACCTTAGTCTCAGTCTTTAGCAGTGATGGTTTCCTTTAAATCTATGAAGCTTATTAGTTGTGCTTTTCATTTGCACTTTATATGTGCAACCAAGTATAGTGATTACCTTTTCAATTTTTCCATGAAAGCAATGACCATGTCTGCTTCTGTAAAATACTGTTACATAAGGATCAAAGGTAATGCCAGACAAACCGTAAGTGATCAATATTCCAATATAACCTCCCTTTTTATTTCTAATAGTTAATGCTAGAGATCAAATAATGCCAGCCATATATGATGATGACAAGTAAAAAGAAAGAAAACTTAGATACAACAGGGGGAGATCTAGCAAAAGGATAGGATAGGGTTGGTGGAGAAAGGCAGTCACTGCTCTTTATTCTGGCAACTTAATGCTCATTTTTTTCCTTTTACTCAACAGCCACTGCAATCACTTGACACTGAATTAAGCCCTGTTTTATATAGGAAATGCTAAATAGTTTGTCCTTAATAGTAAGTACAAAATATTTAACCTTTCTTCTATTTATATTTAGCTCTTCATCACTAAAAGATATGGGACCAAAACTGTTAAAAATCCTGAGAAAGCTAACTGACTCCAAAATTGCAGCTGGCACTCCCCATTAGGTCAGATCAACACTCAGCAGACTCTCCATTCACAGGAACTCAAGCAACCAGCACTCTTAAGCAAAGCAACGAGCAAAACGGATGGAGAGTCTACTTACACTTATCTGGCATGCACCAGTGCCCATGGGTACCAGTTAACTGAGAGTCTACTGTACATTTTTGAGAGTTGACTATAAGAACATCGTGTTCAGGTGCTGGGGATAGAAGATAAATAGGAATGGTCACTGTCCCTGAGGAAATTTTATTTGCACCATGGACTTAGACATATAACTAGATGATTCCAATGCAATGTATCAAAATACAATGAGAAAGAAACAAGGTACAACCTCAAGGACTTAAAGTCTACCTAGTAGACAAGTGGTTAGGTGGATGGATCTATTTTTCCAGGTTTTCTCAGAAATATTTACACATGATTTTTGGTATTAAAAATCTGTCATTATGCCAGTATGAGCCCCGAATCAAAATGTACATACTACAGAGCGGTTCCCTGGTGGTGTAGTGGCTAGGCTTCAGCGTTCTCATGCTGCAGCCTGGGCTCGATCCCCACTCAAGGAACGAACCAAAAAAAGAAAAATTCATGGTTAAAATGTATATACTATAAGATAAGAGAATTCGAGAACAAATTCAAGGGAAAAAAAATCAACACAACTCTTCTTTTATCACCATCCCCACAGAAATCTATCTTTACTTAATGTAAAAGGTCCACACATTCTGCTGAATGGCCAGTGACAGCGACTGCAATGAGGTAGAGGAAATGTCTTCAGATTGTCCTACTTAGATTCATTAGAAGTTCGATATTAGAAATTTTTTAAATGATATATGGAAATTTCACCTCCTATAGTGGCAATCCAGTCTTCTCTGCAGAGATAAACTAGAAGGCTACATAAAGTTTTTGAAAGGTCCATAATTGGCAACAAGTGGCTATTGGAGAATACCTGGATAAAGAGAGATATCCTAAGAGATGCACCCCACATTTCAGGTGATTTTCCCCCCAGGAATCTTTTCAATTTTCAGAAGAGTCAGATAAGAGGGAGAATAGCTGCATAGAGCTTTATGAAGATTCATGAGGCTAGGTCTTGAATTGGAGTTCAAGACCAACTGAGAAGGGACTGTCAGTCTGAATGCTTTTCCACCTGATGGGAGCCTGAACATCATGTTAACTGAATTCCAAGAGGAACCATCTCATGGAAAAACATGCCAAGACACCCAGATGAAAGTTGCACAGCTTCTTGTGACATTGCCTCAGTAGTCAGTGGCATTATTGTTGCCATATTCCATTGGTAAAAACCGAGTCACAGTGTGAATGTGGACTCAAGGTAGGGGAATACACAGTACTGTGAATACTGGGGGACATGATCCATGGAAGAGGGAATCTTGGGAAAATACTTACTACAGAAGGACTTTAGGTCATAGCAAAGTATGTAATTGATTGACAACCCCAGTTCAGCTCCCAACGAACAGTCACCATCAACTGTCAACCATACGTATGAGTGAGCCATCATGTACATACAGCCCAGTTGAGCCTTAAGATGATTCTAGCCCTAGTCATCATCTGACTAGAACCATCTAAAAGAAACCATGTGAGATTTCTCCAGGTCAGCTTAGTCACCATAGAAACATAAGAAATAATAATTGTTGGTTGAAAGCATTAAGTTTAGTGATGGTTTGTTATGCGAAATTAGATAGTAGAAACACCTTTTATTTTCCAGGCAATAAGAATAAGAGTGTGTATCCCACTTCTGGGTATCTACCCAAAAAATTTGTAAACCTCAGTTCGCAAAGATGTATGTACCCCCATGTTCACTATTCACAGTGGCCAAGTCACGGAAACGAAGTGTCCTTTGATAGAGGACTGGCTAAAGAAGCTGTGGTACATATACACAATGAAATACTAACCAGCCATAAGAAAAGACAAAATAGGGCCATTTATGACAACATGGATGGACCTTGAGACCATCATGCAAAGTGAAATAAGCCAGACAGAAAAACTCAACAGTATGATTTCACACATTTGTGAAACACAAAGTTGAAAACAACAAAGAAACAAAAACTCAGGGACACAGTCAATAGTTTAGTGGTTAGTGGTTATCTGAGGGTCACAGGGAGGCAGGTGGGAGAGAAGGGACAAGGTCTCAAATACATGGTGATAGAAAGAGAACGGACTCTGGGTGATGAACACATAACACAACATATAGATGATGTACTGAAGAATTGTACACCTGGTACCCATGTAATTTTTGCTGGCCAATGTCACCCTAATAAATTTAAGTTTAGTGATGGTTTGTTATGTGAAATTAGATAGTAGAAACACCTTTTATTTTCCAGGCAATAAGAATAAAAGTGTATCACCCTAATAAGAGTGTATGATATAATATCCAGGGAACAACTAAAAGAATAGAGAAATGACTATATAATGATAAAGCCAATAAAGAGGTAAAATAAAAATAACCAATTCAAACAAACTTAAATTTATAGCTATTCACAGCAGGCCAATGCTCCTGCACTAACCAGGAAAAAAATTAACTACTCAAATTATATGCTTAAAGGTACTAGGAATCCATAGAAGCAAAGACGTAAATGAAAGAAAATTCTAGGAAGTATCTAAGAGAAGAAATTTTCTCAGGAGAGCTAATAATATCCAATTTTCCCCCATGGAATGTGAGGTAATTTCAGTTGTAGACTAAAGATCTGGTTTGTCCAAGCTTCAGGTTTGCCTAAGCTCAGAGCCTCTAACAGAGGGCATGTAAACTGGAAAAGCTTTGCGTGATCACAGAAGACAGAGTATGGCAAATTTAAAATGTGAGGGAACAAAAACAACAGCTGATATATTCACAGGACATTTTCTGCATTATGAGGCTACAAAGGTGTGAAGGAGCAGAGGCCCAAATCTCCTATAGGCAGATGGAAAGTCTCTGCTTCTCAATGCCCAGGAAACAAAAACTGGCTTCAAGCATGCTGTCAAGTTTCTCTTTCAATATTTGCCAAATTTTGAAAATATGTGGAGTTTGAGCCTAGAGATTAGGCTCTGGAGCACAGAACTGAAACTATTACAGGGTGTCACACCTGAGAAAAATAAGACCATCCAGGCTGGAAACCAGAGGCCCCAGAGAGGCGTGTCGTAGAAATAAAGATGAGCCAGAGGTAGTCTGTGTCACTAAATCTCAAACTCAGCTTCAACCCAGTTCAGTTCTGAACTGAATTCAGATAACGAGACTCTAGCTCTACCAACTCAACAGAGGAAACAGAATCCCCTACTGTAAACAGAAGTTTACAACATCAAGAATTTCTGTATTTCCTTATATGTCCAACATATATAAATGTTCAACATATAATAAAAATTACTAAAACTGTGAAGAAGCAAGAAATTTTAACAACTTAAGAAAGGGCAGACAATAGAAATGAGCACACAAATCATTAAAATATATAGTTAGGAAAGACTTTTAAATAACTGTAGTATGTTAAAGAAATGAAGAATATTTAGATCACATAAATAAACGATGAAGAAATTTAATAGAAAACTGGAATCTAAAAAAGAATCAAGTGGACATTCTATAGCTGAAAATTGAAAAATAGAATATATGGATAAAGAACTCAATTGATAGGTTTAATAGCAGAATCATTTACAATGGTAATAAAAAGTCATTAAGTTCATAAATAAAACTAACAAAAGATGTATAACATTCTACATAGAAAACTACACAACAATAGTGAAATTTTATAAGACCGAAGTACATGTGAAGAGTTTTTATGTTCATAGACTGAAAGACTCAATATTAAACAATGTCAATTTTTTCTATGTAAATCTATAGATTAAATACTATCACCAAAAAAAACAAAAAAATCCCAACACTTTTTTGTTGAAATAAATAAATAATTTCTAAACATTTTAGCAAAGCAAATAGTGAAGGATAGCCAAAATGCCCGTAGAGAAAAAAAAATAAGAAAAATTCACACTGCCAATATTAAAACTTATTATAAAGTTAAAACAATTAAAGTGTTGTGGTATTGGCACTAGGACACACAAACATGTGGAATAGAAAAAGAATCCTAAAACAGACTCCTATTTATACGAACACTTGACAAAGGCCAAAGGTAACACTCTTCATTAGTGAGACAAAGATGGTCCTTTCCAATAATTGGTCGTAGGCACCAGAGGATATCCATTCGGGAGAGAAAAATAAAACTCAACAGACTGGCAAGAGTTCCAAGTGGATTGCTGATCCAAATGTAAAATATAAAGGACTTTTAGAAGGTAGCAAAGGAGAATATTTTCATGACCTGAAAATGTAAAAGTATTTCTTAAACAGGACAAAAGGATTACTAACCATAATGGAAAAGACTGCAAAATTGGACTGCATTAAAATTGAGAACAAAAGGCAGCACTCAGAAAAGGAAGAGCCCAGTCATCGCATGGGAAGAAATCCTTACAACCAATACAGCAAGACAAATGGCTCAAGTCCAGACATAAAGCCATGCTGCAAATTTAGACAACCCAATTTAAAAATGGGCAAAAACTACAACAAGCACTTCACAAAAGCAAATATCTGAATTGAGTACAAATAAGGGGAAAGGTACTTAACATCACTGTACAACCATTAGTCATCAGGGACATTAAAATTAAAACTACAATGAAATACCATTAGTCACCCACCAAAATGGCAGCAGATTTTGTTGATAGAGAAAAATGGGAACTCTCATACAGTGCTGGGAAGTACAAATGGGAAAAGCCACTATAGAAAACTGGCATTATCCAATAAAGTTGAACACACATTTTTCTCGTGACCCAGCAATTCTATTCCTAGGTATACGAGAGCTGTCCAGAAAAGATCCAGCCAAAAATGCCTCTATTTTTCATACTGCATGACTAGATACTTTCCGAACAGCCCTTATATATCCAACAGAATTGGATCTGTGTGTGTACAACAAAAAGCATGTACAAAATGTTCATACTGGCATTGCTCATGACAACAAAAAGACCTGGTAACAACCCAAATATGCCCCATAAAAGTAGGACAGATTATGATATATTTATATAACAGAATATACGAAATGAATTAACTATACCTAGTCACAAAAATGAAATGAATCACATCTACATTAATATTAATCCCAATTAAAAAAAATTAATCAACAGAAACCAGATCCACATAATACACAACATATCATTCCAATTGTATACATATACCACAGCTAATACAGGTAAAACGATAGTGTTAAAAGAGTGTGGTTATTATTAGAGAGAAAATAGGGAGATTGGGAAGGGCTTTAAGGTGTCTTCTGTGATGTTTGCAATATTCCATTTTTGGCCTGGGCAGTGGCTGTGCGCTTTTTTAGTAATTCACTAAGCTGAGAACGTAATCATTTCAGGGGGTGATTTTTTGGATGGGTATGTCAACAGTGAAATTCAAAAGTCATAAAGATAAATTTGCTTTTAAGAGACAAAATTTCTGTTTTTAACAGGTGAGCTGAAATCTTAAGCAACGATTTGTGAAATAATTCTTCCAGCAGACATATTTTCAGCAAATACAAAGTCATGAGACCACGTGGGCTTTAGACACAGAAGATGAAAGAGAGATGGTTCCAAAGGAAGAAGTCGGCATGGAAGATGCTATAAGGAGCAAATCTATGCAATTTTCTCTAGAACAAATCATGAAATAACAATATGCAAATAAATTGAGGTTTGTAAGTCATCCCTTAAGAAAAATGTATTTTACTAGCTGTTTTTCTCACCTACAGAGGTTCATGTGACTAAGCCTGGTGATGTACATAAACAGGCAGTAGCCATCCTGTATACAATTGCAAAGCTTTGGGTTAAAAAGTGTCTATTTATTCAATCTTCACAAAAGATACACTTGGGAAGGAATATAATTTTGACAATGCCGATACCTAATTTTTGTTATTTATTATTTGAGCAATTGTGTAGGAATTTGGCTTAATGAATGCTAAAGGGAGAGGGGAGAGAGGTGCTTCACAGCTACTGAGTTGGAAATGTGTGTCACAGTTCTTAGTGACAGGAATTCCAGATTACACAAATCAGGACTCCAGAATCCAGGTCTCCAAATTCCCAACTCAAATATGTCAGGTAAGCATTTTCAATTGCCAAAATAAACAATAACATTTACTATTCCTGACACTATGCTACAGTAGGGATACAAAAATGAAGTACATTACAAGCTAACATTATAAAGTATACTATGTTTAAATGGTCATCTAATAATTATTTTCAGGAATAATAAACCTGTGCTATTGTAGGAAATACATGCAAAAACAAAGACCATGGCTACAATTTTAATTAAATAAAATGATTCATTTTAATCTTATTTTAGGAACTCCTCACCTAGAGAACTCCTATTTACATAAGAAACAAATCACTTGCATTTGCAAAGCATTATACAACTTCTAAATTATAAGTCCAATAGAGTTCTCTATCATTTACATACTTCTTACTTTTCATCTTTATCCTTTTTTTGAAAAACTTTTAGGGAGTTCCCTGGTGGTGTAGTTGCTTAAGGCTTCAGCGCTGGTGCTGTCAACGCTGTGGTCTGGGTTTGATTCCCAACCAGGGAAATACCCACATACAAAAACAACAACAACAACAACAAAAAAAGGACAAAAAAAAAACTTTTAATTTTTATTAACATTAGAAGTTAGTTTGTTACAATAAAAATATAAGGTTCTTGGGCACTAGACCCAACAAAAACTGTAAGACTTAATTTATAGATTTATAAATCTTACTAAAACCCATTATAAGAGTTCTACATAAGGTAAATCCTTATACTATTATCTTAATAATGGAGTAGTATCCAAAATATATAAAGAATTCCTACAGATACAAAATTAATATTCAGAAATGGGTTGCATTTTTATATAGCAATAACAAATTATCAGAAAGAGAAATCAAGAAAATAACCCCACTTACAACTGCATCAAAAATAAATTAATAAAATACCTAAGAATAAATTTATCCAAGGAGATAAAAGACCTATACCCAGAAAATTACAAGACGTTAAAGAAAAAAATTGAAAATGATACAAATAAATGTAACCATGCACAGTAGACTCTCAGTTAACTGGCACCATGGGGACTGGGAGATGCTGGATGAGTGTGCCCAGTACTCTCAAGCAATGGATAAAATGCTCAAATAACTGGCAAAACTCTAAAGCAACTAGCACAAAATCAGAGATTTGCTTGAGTGCACCAAGAGCTTGAGTTCTGGTTAACTGCAAGTCTCTTGTACCACACCCAAGGATAGGAAGAATTAACATCATTAAAATGTCCATGCTACCCAAAATGATCTATAGATTTAATACAATCCTTACCAAAATATCAATGGCATTTTTCACAAGAACTAAAACAAATAATTCTAAAATATGTATGGAACAAACAACCCCAAATAGCCACAGCAATCTTGAGAAAGATGAACAAAGTTGGAGGTATCATGCTACCTAATATTAAACTATACAACAAGGCTACTGTAATGAAAATGGCATTATAAAAACAGATACATAGATCAATGGAGCGAATAAGAGAACCCAGAAAGAGACGCACGCTTATTTGGTCAATTAATCTAAGACAGCGGAGGTAACACTATACAATGGAGTAAAAACAGTCTATTCAATAAATGGTATTAGAAAAATTAGAGAAATATATGCCAAAAAAATAACGTAGACCACCTTTTTACACCACATAGAAGTATAAACTCAAAATGGAATAAAGACTTAAACGTTAAGACCCAAAACCATAAAATTCCTAGAAGAAAACATAGTAAACTCTCTGACATTGCTCTTAGTAATATACATATTTTTTTAAATGTATCTCCTCAGGTAAAGGAAACAAAAGAAAAAATTAACAAATAGGACCACAACTAAAAAGTTTTTGCACAACAAAGGAAACCATCAACAAAACAAAAAGAACCTACTGAATGGGAGAAGATATTCACCAGTGATACATCCAATAAGGGGTTAATATCCAAAATTTACAAAGAGCTCCTATGACTTAACGCCAAAAAACCAAATAATCCAATTACAAAATGGGCAGAGGACCTTTCTCCAAAGAGGACATACAGACAACCAAAAGACATATGAAAAGATACTCGACATCACTAATCTTCAGAGAAATGCAAATTAAAACCACATTAAGATATCACCTTACACCTGTCAGGATGGCTATCATCAATAAATTAACAAACTACAAGTATTGGTCAGAATGGGGAGAAAAGTGAACCCTCGTGCACTGCTGGTGGGATTGTACACTGGTGCAGCCAGTATGGAAAACAGCTTGGAGAGTCTTCAAAAAATTTAAAATAGAACTACCTGATGACCAGCAATTCCACTTCTCGGTATTTATTCGAAGAAATCTAAAACACTAATTCAAAAAGATATATGCACCCCCATGTTTACTGCAGCGCTATTCACAATAGCCAAGATATGGAAGTAACCTAAGTGTCCATCAATAAACGAGTGAGTAATGAAGAAATGGTACATATATACGATGGAATATTACTTGTACGTAAAAAAGAATAAAATTTTACCATTTACAACAACATAGGTAGACCTAGAGGACATTATGCTAAGTGAAAGAAGTAAGACAGAAAAAGAATAATACCATATGATTTCACTTATATGTGAAATCTAAAAAACAAAATAAATGGGGGGGGGTTCCCTGGTGGTATAGTGGCTAGGCTTTCGCGTTCTCAAGGCCATGACCTCGGTTCAATTCCCAACCAGGGAACCACCAAAAATAAATAAATAAATAAATAGAATAGAATAGAATAGAATAGAATAGAATAGAATAGAATAGAATAGAATAAATGAACAAACAAAACAGAAACAGACTCACAGATACAGAGAACAGACTGATGGTAGCCAGATGCAAGAGGACTTAGAGGGATGGGTGGAAATGGTGAAAGGAATAAGAACAAATTGGTAGTTACAAAACAGTCATAGAGTTTTAAAGTACGGCATAGGAAATATAGTCAATGATATTGTAATAACTGTGTATGCTGCCAGGTGGGTACTAGGCTTATTGGGGGATCACTTTGTAAACTATATAAATGTCTAACGATTATGCTATACAGCTGAAACTAACATAATATTGAATATCAGCTGTAACTGAAAAAAAAGAATTTCTACAAATCATTTAGACAAAGACCTGAGTTAATAGAAATATAAACAGAAAACAAAAACAGAAATTTCACAGAGAGGTAACTAAGAGGCCAGTGCAAAGTGTTTAACCAATTATCATGAAAATGTAAATTAAGGAGAAACATAGATATCATTTTATATTCATTAAATGGGCAAAAAATCAGAAGTCGATCAGTATTGTTTTGACAGTAATCTGGAGCCACGGGATCCTTACACAAGGTCGGACAATCAAGTGCACAAACTCATTCTAGAAAAAGAGCTACATACCTCATTGCTGAATATCACTATGGTTGCCTTCGAAGCCCTGCCCTTAGGAAGCTGTGCACCAATGCCAGTGCCTAATGCACCCCTCAAAGCAATTTTGGAACTCTTTTTCTGGGGTGACCATCAGAGCTGTTGTTGTTCCCAAAATCTGACAGTTCTGTTCACAAACTTGCCACCGTGCGTGTACGTCGGCAGCACTGTATAAGCAACTCGGCAAGGTGTCATAACAAGTATCCAACAACAGAAAATTATGGAATATGCATACAAAAATTATTTTATAGCTGTGAAAAGACTGACCTACTCAATACCAATACCACAAATTAATGGCACTGAATCTCACAAACACTTGTACTTTGAGTTTTTTCGTTTTAAAGAGCTTGAATAGCTTTGAGGCAAACCCATCTCCAGCATGAATAAACAGGCAATAATTAGGACCATGGCCGTTCCGTTAGATGTTATTAGTGACAGCAATACCACGTGCGGAAAAAGTGAACAAAGTGAGAGGGCTGAGAGATGGACTTAGCTGGAGAATTTGTAACCTAAAGCATAATTAACATCATCGTTGACAGATGACACAAAGTTGTTCAATCACCCTTGGAAACTAGCAAGGGATTTTTCTAAAGCTGCCCTTCCAACCTTAAAGAGCAGGTAGACAGTGAGAACCCTCCCACAGCTGTGGGGCTCTTTACTAGTTAAGCTTTTGCTAGTCATTTGGCTGAATCTCAACAAAAGCACAAATGGCTAACCAAATGGCTCATATATTCTTTAATGATGACATGAATTAAAAAATACCAATAAAATGATTTTTGAATAAAAATTGTCCATAAGTCAATGCCATTTAGACAACTATCCGGCAGTCTTGAAGATTTTCTTAAAATTTAAATAAACACCATAATTTTGTGCTTTCAGACTATAAAAGACATGTGTTCTGAGCATGGCCCTGCAGCTTCTGTAGGTATAACTGAAGCACAAATTAATGGGCTTTTAAGCCCAGTGAAGTGCTTTCTGTCCCTTTTTCTTATTTGTGAAAAGATATGGTAGTCACATTTGCTTTTATAAAAAGAAAACTATTCTGAGAGTAAGAAAAGCCAAAGAAAGACCCACTTGAAATATAATGTTGATCAAAAAGGAAATTTTAGCATGCATTTAAGCATCTGGCTACATAGCAAACAATTAAGCATAATTGAATTATGCCTCTGGTTTGAAATTGTAGTTCTTTTTTTCATTCAGCATCTCTGGATTATTCTAATGGATTATTAAATCCCGGGTGGAGATTAACATATTGGTAGGAAATGGTTAAATTTTTTAAAAACAACAGCTACTGGTCTGTCTTGAATTCTTTCCTTAAAATGGCAGAGTAATTTTTCTTTTTATTAAATTTATTGAGGTGATATTATTTAATAAAAGTATATAGGTTTCAAGTGTACATTTCTATAACACATCATCCTATACATTGTGCTCACCACCCAGAGTCAGGTCTCCCTCCAGCACCATATATTTAACCCCCTTTATCCTCCTATACCCCTCCTTACCCTCAGGTAACCACTAAAATGTTGTCTGTGTCTGAGTACTTGTCTTGCTTGTTTGATGTTTTTAGTTTTATGTCCCATACATGAATGAAATCACGTGGTTCTCGATTTTTTTCTGTCCGACTTATTTCACTCGGCATGATGATCCCAAGATCCTTCCGTGTTGCAAATGGCAGCATGTACCACAGTTTCTTTATCCAGTTGTCTATCAAAGGACACTTTGTCGTTTTCACGGCTTGGCCACCGTGAATAATGCTGCAATGAACATTCGAGCATATGGACAGATCATTTTTGATTAAGGAGCCGAAAATACACAATAGAGAAAAGAAAGTCTCTTCAATAAGTGCTGCTGGGAAAACTAAAAAGCCCCGTGCGAAAGAATGTATCTAGACTGCTTTTTGTCACCATACACAAAAATTATCTCAAAATGGATCAAAGACCTAAACATAAGACATGAAACAATAAACTGCATAGAGGAAAGCATAGGTATTATACTAAGGTTATGGACCTTGAGTTCAGAGAGGATTTTATTAATTTGACCTCAAAGGGAAGGGAAGTAAAATAAAAAAATAAATGAATGGACTAAAAACTAAAAGGCTTCTGTGCAGCAAAAGAAACCATTAACAAAACAAAGAGGCAAACAACTGAATGGGAGAAGATATTCATGAACAACACCTCCGACAAAGTGCCAAAAACCAAAATATATTTTAAAAACTCATGCAACTCAGCAACCAAAAAGCAAATAATTCAATTAAAAGAGGGGCAGAGGATCTGGACACTTCTCCCAAATAGCTGACAGATACCTGAAAAAATGCTCAACTTCACCAGCTATTAGGAAAATGAGAATCAAAACTACGAGATACCACCTCACCCCTGTTCACATGGTTATTATTAACAAGACAAGGAATAACAAGTGCTGGAGAGGATGTGGAGATAAAGGAACCCTCCTACACTGCTGGTGGGAGTGCAAACTGGTACAACCACTATGGAAAATAGTATGGAGGTTCCTCAAAAATTAAGAGATTGTAGTTGCTTAAAGGGTGGCTTGCCTAGCCAGATACGGGCTCTGAAGAAGTGAGGAATCAAGCCTTTGGAATCAAGTATTATGGATATAAAGTGAACTCTGTCACTTACTATGTGTATGGCATTGGGAAGCTTCATTATTTATAAAACAGGACCAACTTGCATCGCATGCCTTTCTTCTAAAAAATGAACAGCATAATGTATAGAAATTGCTCAGAGGCTGCTACTGAGTAAATGCTCTGTAAATCATTTTACTATTATTTTAGTTGTGATCAATGCGTGAGTTTTTAAGATCATTAATCACATAGTTTTCTCAAACTGTGGCTAAAACAAATAACTTCAAATGCCAATCAGAAACTAAATTAGAGAACCACCATCATTGAGCATCACTTTAGGTCTAGCTGAACAGAAGGACATCCTGAAGAAGCCACCTTGAGATTGGTAGGAGGGACAGAGAGGTGGCACAGGCTGGTCCCACACCCATGTGTGCCCATTAAAAATCAGGAGGGGTATCTCAGCAGTGAGCGTCCCCCCAGAAGAGGGAGGGGTCCGAGCCCCAGACCAGGCACCCCAGCCCAGGGTTCCAGCTCCCCTCCATAAATTCTGCTGTGAAAACCAGCAGAGACTGTGGCTGAGTGAGCCGGAATGCAGCTGCAGTCAGGGAGCTCCTCTTAAAGCAGCCACACACGAACTTACTTTATGATAGACTCACTTGCTCTGAGCTCCAGCACTGGGAGGCAGCTAGGAAAGATGCCAGGGACAAACAGAAAAAAAACTGAGTTGTCTGGC
Organism: Lyroderma lyra; assembly: GCA_004026885.1. NCBI lineage: Eukaryota > Metazoa > Chordata > Mammalia > Chiroptera > Megadermatidae > Lyroderma > Lyroderma lyra. Next base: position 38,212 of record PVJL010004671.1, read on the forward strand.
TTCAGGGCAAGGGCTGGAGGAGCAGCTCTATCCCAAGTGGGAGCAGTGGAAGCCACTGTTTCTTTGTTGAGCGAGCCCCCCACCCCACCCCCCCATCCCCATCTCCCTTTTGCGAATGCAGGTAGATGCAATATCTGAGTCTCCATTAAACTGACTACCAGCTTTCATCAGCCCCCACTTTGTGATTCCCTAAGACTCCACCCCACCCAACTTTCAGGCACACCCAAGCTGCTTCCAGTCCCTTTTTCATACAACCTGCCTTAGCTCATGCTGCAGACTTCCATAAAATCTCTCCAAGCTTCACAAAATCCAATCAAGCAGTATCCTTCGGCATCTCCCGCACCTCTGGCTGGGCAGCCCTAAGCTGGCACTAGCGAGAGCTAGCCTCATTTCAGACTGGCCTCTGAAGGCACCTCCAAGCCCAGTGTAGGTGGTGGCCATCTGGGGATTGCTCTGCAGCTCATACCAAGTGGCCTCAAGCAGGGCATAGGCTGCGGCTAAACTTGGCCTGCAGCAGGTCCCCTCCAAGGAGGCCCCAGGCTGGCTGGCACACCTGATGCCCCAGCTTTGGACAAAGATGGAGCATCACAAGGCTGCGTCCAATACACCCAAAGGATAAGGGGGTTTTGAAGATCTTAGACTAACCATCACAGCCTCAGTTTCCACACTTGAAAAGTGGAAATGAAAATACCCCTCCCATAGGACTGCTTTGAGGATTGATGATAATGTACAAAAACCTTAGTACAAATCAGTAGCCACTCAAGCGATCACTATTATTTCATTCTGTGTCAGCCAGTGATGGGCTTCTATGATTCGTGTTGAACTTCTACATTTGCATTTAAAAGGAATAATAAAAGACTCTCCACCTCTTGAATTTCCTACATTCTTCAGGATAATTTAAGAGCTATTTGGAACAAAAGTAACTTGAAATGATCCATTCAAATGATCTCTTCTAATAATATGTCCTAGGGGAATAACCTGAAATATTAGCAAAGGTTTATGTACAAAGACATGAATATGCTTAAAAATTCTGCTTGCCAGGAGTTTTATGCCAGAGTAAAATTCTAATATTGCCTGAAAAGAATAAGACTCGAAATTCTATCTGCAGCTAGTTTAAAATGCATAGAGAAAAAAACAGGAGGGAAACAAAAATAAATTTTAAAAAGTGCTTCGAAACTGACCTCTACCTTCTGTACAGTGCCTCCCTCCACAGGCTTCTGTCCATGGGAGGTGAAGTTTTTCTACCTTCCTTGCTTTGGGCAGAGGCCTTGTATCTTCTGGGCCCGATGTTGCCTGACCAACTCTCTTGCATTATTCAGAATCTCACTGCTTTATGACTATTTCCTATAATATTATTTGGAACTATACATGGCCCAGCTCTAATGGCTGAAATTAAAACTGTGCCGCTGCAACAATGGGTCATTGTAACAGATGACGTTGTATTTATCCCATGCAATAGAATTTTTTCTTCATTCTGTGGAATTCTTGAAACAACAGAAGCCATTGCTTCCTTCAGTTCCTTCTGCTGCCAGTGTTTCAGGAATGTCTCAGACGCAGATTACTGAGATAACTTCAAGACCAGTGTTCCTACTGACAAACCCCTTCCCTCACCCACTGTGCAACCACAAAGAAATAAAAGGCCCTACACCAAAGTTTTAATCATATTATTCCCACAACAGACACTTATGTCCTAATTAACAAAACCTACACTTTGTGCAAGGTTGCCTTAGATTACGCTCTCAATTTATAAACAAAACCTACCTTGTGCAATTTTGCTTTAGATTACGGTCTCCGTTTAACAGCCACCTTTGCCCAGAACACAAGATTTCCAGTCAATCTGAGTTCCTCTCCATTCCTCGGTCATAAATATCTCTTTACACCCTCTACTTTGCTGACACCATTCCTTCACGTTAAAATACACATTCTACCTTGCCTCTCAGTCTTAAATATTCTGCTCAAACACGTCCTCACGATGAGCTTGCTAGGAGTTATCCCTGCTTCCACATATGACTGCTTACCTAACTATGCTCCATATGGTGCCCACACTGACCTGCACCCATTAGCTCATCTCACCGCCAAGAGCTTCTGATGACCTCGGAATAAGACCTAGAGGACACAGGAAACGCCAACCACCCAGCCCCAGACACGTCTCCCTCCGAACTATCCTCGCTGTCCTCAGCGTGCCATCTCCTTCCCCGCCCCGGGGCTTCTGCTGTCCCTCAGTCATGTCAAGCTTCTTTCCATGCCTGAGCCTTCACACTTCTTTTGTCCTCAGCCTTCTCCCTCATCTACTTACTTCCCAAATGTTTCTGTTTTTCTTTTCAGAGAAGCTTTCTCCAACCACCCTGTCTGAAATAAGGTCCTTCCCACCTCTTGATGACACTTTATTCCTTTCCCTGATATTTATTTTTACTTTTGCAGCATTTATTTGTATTATTTAGAGCATTTGTTTTCTCGTGGAGAGACCGCATGTACAAATACACAGTGGCTAACTCACATGTAAAATAGAACTCTGACCCACGGTGTGTAGCAACCAGCCCCAGAAGCCAACCTCTTCTCTACAAATCGGACTTGTAGGAAATGAGTCTACTACCTCTAACAATCATCCTAGAAAGTCAAGCGATAAGCCCTGTAACAAAGTGGCCCCAAATGCTTAGAACTTGATTCATAACTGACAGCGTCCATCATTTTTGACCCGCTTTCAATTTAGGGACAAGTGGAGAATGGTGAACACACACCCTTAGCCAATTACATGGGGTGTCCATTTTTATTAGCCCACCTACCACTTCCACATGTCAACAGCCTCCTGTCAGGACACAGCCAAATCCTTCCCTTTGGCTCTATTTACAAAGCCTTTCCATTCCTCCGCCTGTGTTTGAGAGACTCAAGCGATGGTGACACCTGACTCTCTGGCTATAGCAAGTTCTGAGTAACCAGGCTTTGCTTGTTCTTGATACTGACATTGGTCTTCATTTATTTCTGCATTTTTTGCACCCTATCTCGATCAAGATATAAATTCCAGGAGGATGAAGCATGTCTATCTTGTTCACCACTGATTTTCAAGCATATGGAATGGTGCTTGGAGCATAAGCTAGATAAAAACGTGTCAAATGAATAAATGAAGCAGCTGTCCTTAAATACAGCTGTCAGGAGGCACCCCGTATTTCTCTTCAGTCCCCCATTATCTAGCCTCTCACAACTGGGGGCACCCTATCAGACTGCTTTTTAGTGTAGCACCTGGTGCCCCGTGTTGTCATCTCCTCACTACAAATACTTGAATACAGAGAATGGTGCATATAATTTTTTTTTCATGGCAATAGCTCACACTATCCTCTACCCATGGCTCTGACTGTTCAGTGCATGTAGGTCTCATCTCTAAACAGGACTGTTCTCCCTTAATTCACAGTGTTGCCTCAGGTGAGTCAGAGCTCCTCTGAACTCTTATGTAGCTTGCTTGTCCATAAAAGGATGTGATGGGACCACATGACCACTAAAGCCCTTCCTAACTCTAACAAGTTATGATTATCTCCAGGCCTGAAGGTAAAAGACCAAGAAAGCAAAATGGATCCAGGTTCCCAAATGACTTTTAGTTAGTTTGGTATATTCCATTAATATGCAGGTCATAAAGTCTGCAGTTACGCACTGCAGGTAAAACTTATTTATATTCAGAGCATTGGGGAAGTTTCCATGTAAAACACAAAAAATATCTAGCATGCCAATGAAGTTTCTGTCCTTTGAGAACAATCTAACTTGAAAAACAGTACAACGAAACCAAAGGATTGCTAGAGGTAGAATGTGTCAATATTCCATGTCTCAGGGCAAAGAAACTACAGGGCTTCCCATCAGACAGAAATAAAATCCTTTAATGCAGGTATAATTTTAGTCTCCACAAATTATGTAGCCCATTAACCAAAGGAAAATGCATTAGTATTAGATGTAGAATTTCCAAGACATTTATGTTTAAGTTTTTCTTTAAACAGCTACCTAATATCAATTTATTAGGTCTTCGATATTCGTTGACTGACCACCTACAGTATCCACTTCTGGACTCTGCATTACTAGCTTTGTGAGTTGGAGTGAGTTAGTTAACTTACTTGTGTTCTATTCTTCTCATCATTTGAATGGGGATAATAATAGGGCTCAATACACAGAGTTGTTATATGAATTAAATGAATTAATATGTACAAAACTCTAGAATAGAGACTAGCACACAGCTGACAATACTTAAGCGAGTTGATATTATTATTGGTGTTACTGCTGTTGTTCTGCTACTGGTATGTTTCCATGCAAGGCACTGAGCTAAATGTGTTAGAGCATTAAAAAAGAGATCACAGGGGAGAGGGAGGGGTGAAAAGGCAGAGCACAGAGGATTGCTAGGGCAGGAAAAATGCTCTGTATGATATTATAATGGTAGATACATGTCATACCTTTGTTCAAACTCAAAGAAATGTTAACACCAAGAGCAAACCCTGATGGAAACCATGGCCTTGAGTGAGTATGATGGTTCATCATGGGTAACAAAGGTACCACTCTGGTGGGGGTGGGGGGGTGATAAGAGGGGTGGCTGTGTACAAATGGGGGCAGAGGATACATGGGAATTCTCTATCCCTTCCCCTCAATTTTGCTGTGATTCCAAAACTGCTCTAAAAATAGTCTTTAAAAAAAAAGATATCACAAAACATACTATACATATCTTGCCCATTAAAAAAATTTAAAGTCATAGGAGAGGTAACTGACGGCACTAAAAGGTAAAAGCAATAACGCCATATGAGAGATAAAGATGCAAATGTTAGGTGAATTAAAAAATAGCAAGGATGACTTTGCATCAATGCACATTATAGCCCTTACCATACCACCTGATTTTTTACATGCTTTCTGTGCCTCCTCCCACCCTCACTGGACAGAATGCCACCTGGAAGATGAGTCCCATGCCTAATTTATCTTTGACTCACTTTGTCTTGCCCAGAACACAATATAAAGGAAGACTTCAATAAATCTTGATTTAACGAGAGTGAATATAGCTAAGTTCAGATTCAGATAAATAGCACTTGACTGTAAACTGGATGTCCACATAGGAAAGTCTAACAGAGAGTTAGAAATAGCAATTAATTGAAGTTTCAGAGTGAAGGAAGGGCCACATACTGTGATTTGTGTTTTAAGGAAATGCTCTGATAGTTGTCTAAGGGATGGCTTGGACAGAAAAAATAAGTCAGGGGGCCATTTAAATTTCCCAGTGTTATTCCACATTTTCAGTTTTCCCCGAGTTTTACATCTTGAATACGATTTCTAGAAGACACTTCACTTCCATTATTGGACTGCTCTTACTTGGTCCATTATTAAAATAAAATCAGAACATTCTAAACGTAAGACTATTCAGCAGATACTGGATTTCACCAGTTCTCAGATAACATCCATGCTATTGGTACTGTCAGAAGGAAGGATCTTAGAACAGAGACTTAGCTAAGAAAATTTTATTAGGGAATTCTGTGATTGAGATTTTTGTACATCTAGTCCTTTCCTTGAGTATTTGACTATAATCTAGAGCCTGTAAGAAGTAATTCCGGGCCATAGCTTCACAGTAACTCAGAGAATGGAATTAATAAATCAGCTTCTTCTATCCTGCTGGCATTGCAGAAACTGAGATTAAAGTAAAATGTTCTCTCTTAGCGACAGCTAGCCACATTGCCTCCCAAATTTTTGACATATTTGCAACGTGCCTGCTCACATTGCAAGGCAATTATTTATTTCCCTATTTCCTACTTCCCCAGGAGCTCAGAGTCATTGAAATATTGATTCCTTATATTTCTGCAAAGATGATGAGACTTTTGTTTCTAGCCACTTAGGAATTAGTGTGTGTGTGTGTGTGTGTGTGTGTGTGTGTGTATGTGTGTGTGTGTGTGTGTAGAGAGAGAGAGAGAGATTGAATTACAAAAAACCTATTTCTACAAAAACAATATAGACACTGGATTCCAAAAATCACATTTTTTCAAATGCATTGATAATCTAAAAAGGAAATCTGAGAAAATCCCTAAGGCAAGAAATGATGATGATGATGATGATGATGATGATGATGATGATGATGATAAGCTAAAAGTAGAGTGACAAAGGGAATATGAAGTTGGATCTATTCTGGGGACCAATGCCAATGACAGGAGTCCAGAGCTTTGGGGGTGGAAGTCTCACCATGTTGGTAAAGGAGGATGGGACTCTGGGCCTTCGCCAGGATGGAAACTGCTGGCTCATAAGCCCCCACACAAAGAAACAAATCCACCAGGGTGCAAGGATGCAGCCCTGCAGCAGAGGGAGCGAGGCAGAAACCCTGTTGGGCTCAGCCATGGTCCTGGGGGACACGAAGGAGAAGAAGAAAAGTGGTCTCTCATTGCAAAATTTAGCCACTGACCTGCCACCACACTTGCCTTGGGCTTGATTTCATATCACATGTATGATCAGGGAGAGTACAAGCCAAAATGTGAATTAAAGTGGACCCCAGGATGATCGCATAGATCCTCTGGAGGAAATCGTCCTCCACACAGCTCCCACAAGCACATATTCCCACAGTCAAATATTATTCCAAAGTAATTATCAAATACCTCCAACAACAAGTTAGCTTGAGTGAGAGTTGGCAGAAACAAAAACAACAGGTTTCAATCCCCAGGGATTTTAACACTGGAATACACAGAAGATAAAATAATCAACAAATAAAATATTAAAGAATAAAACATCAAACGTAGCCAAGGATCAACAAGATATGAAAAAGGACAAAGCCAATGTGACAAAGAACTCAGTACAAGGTCAAAACAACATTTTAAATGTAATCATTGAAGTCAAGACTAAAGGAAAGAGTGAAACGGCACATTAAACAAAACCAGAGAGAATTAATAAACCAGAAGATATGTCTGCAGAAATTACCCAAATGCAGGATAAATAAACAAGAGAATTTAAGATGTACAGGGAAAAAAAAAGTTTTAATATACATCTAACCACTGTTTCAGACAGACAGAACACGGAGATTGGAGTAAAAATAAAAAAATCTAAAGAAGGATGTCTAAGAACTTTCTAAAAATAATAAAGCACAGAAACACTCAAAGCAGGATATTTTTTAAAAATAGGAAGTCACAACCTACGTATATTATACTAATATTAAAAATGCAGAAAACCAAAGTCTCAGAAAGGATCCTTTAAAAATCATTAAAAAAACAAAAGAATAAACCAAAGAGAGAGACAAAGAAAGAAGTATGTAGCAGAATTAGATTAAATAGCAGCTAATACAGAAATACAATTATTTTCATTTATCCCTGTTCACACCAATAAGCATGTGGCTCCCCAGTAAGGCCCTCTGTGATAAAAAGCTCCCAAACCAATCCTCACGTACCTGGAACAGGATATGTGACAGAGGGCATTTGTTGTCAACCAGCAGAAATGAACTGGACCTTAAATAATGATGCTGAATTTTAAAACCAGTGATGCTCGAATAGTTGACTAAACACACAAAAACACAGAAATGGGAACTCTGTCACATACCATACAGAAAAAAAAAAATTCCAGCAGATTAATTCTAGCAGACTTAAATGGGAAAAAAACAAAATATTTAATTTAAAAACGTACAAAGGGGAGTATCCTCGGGACACTGAAATAAGTATGACTTTCTTAAACAAGACAAAGCCATAAATTATTATTGAGGAATAAATAAACTTAACCCATTAAAATTAAGACATCTTTTCATCCAAAGATATTTCAAAAGAAAATGTAATCTCAAACCTAAAAGATATTTTTGCAATCAGAGAACATAAATCAGAATATAAACTATTTCTCACAAATCAAAGAGGAAAAGATAACCAATTGAAGAGGAGGCAAAAGAAGAAATATAAATGCTGAAAAATAAGTTAAAATATGCCCAATATCATTTGAAACAGGGATATAAAAATTAAAACCATGAGAGAAAGTTTTACGCACACATTGGCAGAAAATTTTAAATCTGACTTCAGCAAGTAGTAATAAATATTATGAAAACAATACACTGTTAGTCTGAGGTGAACTGATTCAACAATTTTGGAGAACCATTTGGCATTATCTTTTGTGCCCATCACACACTGCTTTAATACTTACTTATTCAATGATAAAATTGTTTGCTTTGTCTTCTAGCCTCATAGAGAGCTTTCTTGGGGATGGGCAGATTTTGTTTAATTACGTTTCCAAAAGCAAATCACAGAAAAATACAAGTAGGGTACCATTTATTAGATAACTCAATATCCAAAATTGATTACTATATTGTTAAGGATAAGCATATCTGTTTCTTTAAAGCTATTGCAAACAAGTAAATTATAACACAAAAATCATAATAGATATGATTGGAAAGGAAAAGAAGAGGGTGTGAAAGGAGGAAATGTATCTATAAAGCCCGTTACTGGATTTATTCTTCTTAGTCTGTGTGTGAGTACCTTAATTTTCTCTGTGCTTTTTGTATACTGCTGTTTGGGTTTATCTTTGTGACTCCCTTGCTACACAGACAGAGGAACCGTTGGAAGTGACACTCCTTGTCTTTCATGTCTCTCTGGGCACATTCTTCCTGTGTCACCACACCCCTCATGGTGTACAGGACCTCCATCCTGGACCTCCTGAGGCACGCAATCAATGATCCAGAACAGAAAATGCAAGGGAGCTGGCACTTGGACAAGATAAACTTGGACAAATAGAAGACAGGAGGCAATCAAGAAATCCCACTCCCGCCCCCTCCAAGACCATTTGTTGGACAGAACCTTCCTGGTGCCCTTTTGGGGCGTCAGGGCATAAATGAGCGAATGGCTTGCTGTGAAAGCTGTCTGCATCTCAGTAACACCCTAATTCATATTTGCTCCCCCATCTTCCCTGCGCCACGCTTTGTTTGGTCCCAAGAAAACTTCAGCACATAAGCTTTTACCTCAGGCTGTTTTGCCAGGAAACTCAGACTAAGAAAAATGTATGTACATTTTCTAAAGTGCTATGTG
>PVJL010004671.1:47295-125007 GCA_004026885.1 Lyroderma lyra
AAATAAAGTGCTATGTGAATTTATATAGCTTTAGTAAATGGTAACAAAATAATTTTACAACAAATAAAAATGATGCTAACAATATAACAGACGGATGCCAAAAAATTCACCCAGGGAAAATGGGATGCTGAGAACACATGAAAACTTATTTCAGGAATAACTGCTCAGCTCCAGAACTGAAGATTATAAAAGGAGAAAAGAGCATGATGAAATAAATATTAACATGAGCAAGGTGGCTCGTGTTTTGGTTTGCTTTGTCAAATAGAAATCTTGACCATTCACTGAGGTTGACAATGACAAGGAAAGAATCAGCCACGTGTGCATCCCTAAGAAGTGTGAGTGGGGGACAGCATGGGACGGTCAATGGGAATCTGAAAAGTCCAGGCTCTCTTAGTCCTCTGGCTTCTACTGGCAATGATCTGTGGCTCCGGCACAGAGACAGAAAAAACTAGACACCTGAAGCTTAAAATGTCTTCGTATGAAATAGGTGCAATTAGCAACATATAAAATCTCCAGCAGAATTACTGAATCAGAAGGACAAAAAAATAAAGAGTAATCAACCCCTGGAGAAAATTCAAAAAGGCATTTGCAATTTGACGGGAATAAAGGTAATCATAAGTAAGAGCAAGTGTCCTATGATTAGGTGGTGAACTTATTATACATCAAGCTGACAATGCACTGTAGAATTGTGTGCCTGAAACCTATGTAATCCTTGCTAACAGATGTTACCCCAATAAGTCTAACAATAAAGATGAAAAAAAAAAGAATTACAAAACAATAAAATATTTGAAATAATGAAAACAACATTTAACTAAAGCAATGAGATGAATATTAATTTTTTAAAAACACACTGGAGATCTGGAAAATTAAATTGAGAAACTGTGAGGAAATAGCAGAAAAGAATAAGGCAATAGAAAAACTGTTTTTTTAAGCTAAACAATTTGGAAATAGATGTGCCAGGATACAGATGATAGGAGTCCTAGAAGAAGAGACATAAAAATTTGAAGGGGCAAAGTATTAAAGAAATAATAGAGGTAAATTTCCCAGAATTAAAAAGAGGATTGAACATCAGATCAAAAGGGATCACAGAGTGCTAAATATGACAGATAAGAAAAGAAAGAAGCTACAGTAAGACAAATAATGGGACATTTAAAGAACATCAAACAAATAGAAAGTGCTAAAGCCTTTCAGAGAGAAGAGCTGATCGTGTACAAAGGAATAAGAACCCCATCTAGAGTGAGGCCCATGAATTTGCATTTCTAGCAAATTCCCTGACAGTGATAATGCTGCTGGTACAGAGACCACACTTTGAGAACCACTATAACATATTTCACTCAGAAATTGAATATCAAGCAGGAAAGAAAAGCAGATATAGAACATTTGAATAATACACTAAGCTACTAACTATATATGGAATTCTATTATCTCACGGAGAGAGAACACACATTCTTTAAGTACCTATGGGACACTGACTAAAATAAACAGTTAAGCCTCAATATACGGAAGCCTCAATAATTTCTGAAGAATAAATATTGTGCAAACTCTATTTTCCAACCATAATGAAAAAAATTAGTTTCCTTAGAATAAAGCTGGTGGTGCTATACTGGAGTCAGAGAGATAATGGTGTTTTTAAGATAAAAATGAAAACAGAGAAATAGAAAGAGACAATGGTGGGTGGGTGTGTATGTGTGTGTGTGTGCGTGCATGCATGTGTGCATAGGTTACTATACATATATACGTGAGGGATGTCCGGAAAAAATCCAAGCACAAATGCCTCTGTTTTTCATATTACATGGCTGGAAACTTCTGGGCAGCCCTCATGTCTCATATTTCTTAGTTCTATTAACGGACAGGCATTAGCAGCAAAAACACCCCAGCAAAAATGAACACACCTAGTACTCGCATCTTATCTTCCAAATACCCTTCTCTGATAAGAGGAGCAAGGGCTCCCGAGAAAACTGATTGATTTCAAGGTTAGGGCGGGAAAAACAGAAGATAAGCCAGGGGCATCTTGTAGTGTCAGAAAGTAAAGTGCTGAAAGAAAAGAGATATTTAGATAAAGAGATCTCCCCCTAAATACTTAGTAATCTCAAAGGAAAAGAATAGTTATTAATACTTTGACAGTAGAAATTCTTAACAAACAGTATTTGAACCAAGTGATCAAGTAATAGATACTGATGTCGTGGACCCCCAATAATATGTTCTAATAGCTCTCAGGTCTCCTTCCCAATTATGCATCATCTCTTTCTCATCATGTAGAAGCACCAGCGAAAGCCAGACTGAGGGACATTCTACGCCAAGACTGACCAGGACTCTTCAAACGTGTCAACATCACAAAAAATAAGGAAAAAAGCAGGCACTTCAAAGGTTTGGACAAAACAATGTGATGGGAGCCCAGGAATGAATCATGGGAACAGAAATAGGGCATCACTGGAAAAATCAGTAAAATCTAGTTACATTCTGCATGTTACTTAACCGTGTTGTACCCAGGCCAATTTCTTAACTTTGATCATCTCTCTGTGGGTCTGTCTGATGCTGACATAAGAAGAAACTGAGAGAAGGGCTTCTGAGAAGTCACCATCATTTCTGCAACACTTCTGTAAATCTACAGTTTTTTTAAATAAGGAATTACATATTAATTTTTAATAAAGTCATACCCAAACTCTCAACAAAATGGAAAATTATTTTAAATGTAGAGATGTGCACGAGGATGGATCTTTCATCAATCAAAGGCATTTTTTCATTTTTAAGTTAAAAATAATTTGATACATACATCAGATTTTTATTTTTGTGGCTTTCCAACTCATTTTTCATAGCAATTCAAAACCAACAGAAAACTCAAGATCAAACACAGGAATGTTCTGTTTTACCAAAACATTGGAAGTAAAACTCGCAAAAACGTTTAAGATCAGTAGACAGTGGACAGTCTTTGTAATTCCTGTCCCCACTCCACCCACCAGCTCCTTGACTCAGAACTTGACCCATAGCCAGCAGGCATTCTTCTCTCCATGGCTGGCTGGGCTGGAGTTAGATGCCTCAGGAGGCAATGCATTAACTGGACTGAACCACACAGACTCTCTCGCTCCAGTAATTTAGAATCTGGTCCCCAGACACCCCAGCACAATGCTAAGATGCACCTTTTATCATATCTAAAAATCACAAGGCATCTTACAACAGCTTGTATATCGTATTTATTATAATAGACAGTATTATACATAAATTAATGGTGCATCTTAAAGTATCTGGGATATGTGGGGTCCCGCAGAAGTCACGCCCTTTTCAAAGTAGTTATGTTAATGTAGTTGTGACAGTGTTATGTTACCGAATTACATGCTCATGATTTTGGTATAGATTGCCAGCTCATAAAAGGGGAGTATTAATTGTGCTGGATGCTGTATAGTGCAAATACAGTGTGTGTCCCTTGAAGACTTGGGTGGGGGACCATAGTGTTGTTATGAAGAGAAAGAAAAGAATGAAGCAAACATACGAAGCAGAAACAGATGAAAAGACCTCGTGGCCCCAGAGAGGGAAAAAGGAATCCTTCTGGGGGGTGCAGCAAGAACCGCTGCTTTGGCTCCCGACAATATTCCATATTGTTTACCTAATTTTTGCGTGGTCCTGTGGCACTTTCATCACTAGGTTCTGCAAGTTGCTTTCATATTGTTATAATAAGCCTTTTTATACTAAAACCTATACACCAAGTCATCTATGTTATTCAAGGACACTAAAAAGATTAGTAAATCAGCCAAAGTTTCCAGAATTTCAGAAAGAAATTTCTCATGGGCACTAAATGTGTTTAATCTGAAAGGTGCTTCTGTTTGCTGTACCTTTATCTTATCAAAGTGGTTATTACCAGGCCAAAGATGGACAAAGGTCACAAAAGGATGTTTAAAGATGAAGTCAAATCTCAATAAGAAAGAGCAAAGGCAAAAATAAGGAGGAAAATGTAAGAACATAATTGTCTTAAATACAATTAACTGCTAAAATAGAGAATCCAAGCATGATGCACTGCCCTTTACAAAAACACGGAATCGAGGAGTCTTTGCTTCCAATGTTTTCTCTTTTTTCATAACATTGATGTTTCTAATTTATCGATGACATTGATTAGAATAATGAGCATGTGCTCATGCATAATGTATTTACATTACAACTTCTCAACACTTAGCTCTGCTCTAGGCTTTCCTTTTGATGATACACATTAAATGATAATTTTTCAGCAATGTATTCCATTATTCTTCATTTAAGTTGTACTGCATATTTTTATGAGAGTCTTAAACACTTTAGGAGGAAGGTGACAACAAATAGGTGGTGGTGTGCTTCTTTGCATAGTCTTTTGTCCATTTGCTTCATTAGAAATTCTTACAGAAATTATTAAAATAAACCATGACCCTAATGGTGAGAGAAGATATAATATCAAGGGACAATTCATGTTTTTAAAGAAAAAAATAGATGTCAATCAAACGTCAGGAATTCTATTTACAATGATGCATAATATATCATCCAGTAGTTGAAGAACCAATGTAGGATGTGGTTTTAAAACGTGGCCTCCACATTCTTTTACACACCTCTCACTGAAAGGTAGTGTCTAGGTTCCCTCCCTTGAACGGGGGCTCTGTGAAAACTTAAAAAATAGGACATAGCAGAAGTGACATCGTGTCTGTTTCCGAACCCAGGCTTTATGAGACCAGCGGCCTTCGCTTCCTGTCTCTTGGATGCTAGCTCCTGGAACCCAGCCACCACGTTGCGAGGGGCTCCAGACAGCTCCTGGAGAAGCCCAGAGGAAGAGGAACCAGACCTCAGCCCACAGCACTGACTGAGGTCCCAGACAACGTCCTGTCACTTCTTGCTAGCCGTGTGGGAGCCATCTTGAGATTGAATCCACTCGCCTCCGTCCAAGCACCCTAGCAAATGTCTAGGGAAGAGATGCTATCCTCTGTGAAACCCTGCCCAACTGCAAATGAAGGCAGAGGAAGGGGGACAAAATGAAAAAGAAAAAGACTGTTGTTGTTTCAAGCCACAATGTTTTGGGGATGACTTTTACACACCAATAGATACTAGAACATAGAATTTTATAAAACACTTAATAAACTCTTAAATACTGCACAAAAGTTAAAAGAAATTAAAGTAATAAATGCATGTATAAGGTATAATAAAAAGAAAAAACACGGTGAATGTTTAAATTTAAAAAAATATATTACAGCCATGACAGTGCAACTAAGACACTCACGAAAGAGGAATTCCAGAACTGCTTCAGAGAGTGGCAAGGAAGATGGATCCGTGTGTTCGAAGCCAGGGGGAGTGTTTTGAGGGGGATTAATGGCAATGTGGCAATGTTGTTTTTACTGTAATAAATTGTTTAATTTAAACATTCACCATAGTTTTTTATCACACCTCATAAACATTTTTATGCACATATCAGATATACTTTATACACATATATCAGTCGTAGAGCTGTTCATGTGTACTCATTATAAATGAGAAGATGGTCACCGAAAGGTTAAGGGATTTGCCCAAAATTAAGGATTTAATAAGGAGAGTCATCCAGATTGAATTGCAATCCTCCAGTCTCCTACTTTAATGCCTTGCTAATAAGCTGTGCTCCTTTGCACACGGCCTATGTTTGAAAGACATTTGCTTTCTAAGGCACAACTACACTTAATTGGCAATCTTTAAAAGATAACTCCAGTGTTAACCAGGGCCAAAGAAACCCATATTACATGGGAAGTCAAGTGCACGTCCCAGACGTAAACATTTACTTTAGGATCAAAGCTCTTTCCCCAAGCCTTAACGAGTGGTATTTATTGATTATTGGCACGAGGACTCTATCCAAACATCTGGGCAGTACAGTCAATTATACCATTAAGCGAGGAAAACAGAACAGTGTAAACTCAAGCAATAATAAAAACAATGGCCAAGCCAATAGAAATTTTCAAGGTTTGCAAAATAAATATGTCAGAGGATAGGCTCTGATTGTATGCAACTTGAGAATCTATTTCATTGGAAATAAAATTAAAGTAGAACTATCCACCTGTCATCCCAGAAAATACCACTTGATGTTTCCATTTCCATGATAAAATTTACTGAGAAGGGACCCTATGTTACTGGTATTTCCTACGGTGCTGGTACCTTGCTTACATCCAGTAAAAATAAAATAAAATCAAAGTAAAATGCCAAGTGGAAGAGGTTAGACAAACCTGTTAAAGCCAAGTACGCAGAGAAGATGTAAGTGGGTTGTAAACCTCATTCGTACAATTCAAGACTCCCTTCCACACCAAGCCAACGAAACAGGAAACTTGCTTCTGTTTCCAACTAACAAAATAAAATAAATATTTCCATCTCCTGTCCCAGTGTTCTGGCACATGTGAATCAAGTGAATATATAAATCAAAATACTTCATGTTTCCTGACTATTCCAGTCAAACAATCTCAGCAGCCAATAGAGAATGCGCAGGCCTGGATGGGTGACAGTTTCTTTTTTGTATCAAGTTTCTCTTTAAAAGCAACTTCTGTAATCACAATGACAGATACGTTTTCTGGGGTTGTTCTCTGCCTTGGTTTCTCTGCCATTATCCCAACTGTGTCTTGTTTGTTTCCTAAGAGCAGCTCAGAATACTGCATTCAAAGCCATCCTGGGCCGCAGGTTGGACAAGCCTGGTCTAGACAGAGATGCCCCACAGAGGGTAAGATGAAATGTGCTGTAGTTAAAAAAATAAAAATAAAGAAAAAAAGGATAATAGCCTACAGTCTCCAGAAAAGAGATGGCAAGAGGGTATGTCTTATTTATCTTTGCATCAAAACTGTTGCTTAATATTTCTCTATTTAACTTTGTTTTATGATTCTCACATTTTGTTATTTTTATTACAGCAATAGTCAAGTCAAAGTGATATATTTTCTCTCCTACAGTCTATAATATAACCTTTTCTCCCTCACAATACAACCAATATTCACAATAATTCACTCAGCCATAATCCCATTCAGTAAGTGTCCAATATGGGGAAATTCATCCTCTATAAAAACTGATACTATAGGACATCACAAAAAACATTTCAATATCTAAAATGAATGCAAATTAAGTAAGTAGCGCTCTTTCAAATTTGATATTTAACCCAAATATAAAGTATACTGTATATTTGAATGGTAATTATTTATTTAAATGCCTGGTATGTTAAATAACCCTCACCAATAGTACAGTTCATTTTTTCTGAATCAAATTTACCTTTCCTAACTCTCATTATCTTTAATAACTACGTATACAGTAAAATAAATGTTAATATTTTACAGTTCCTTCACATTTTCACTAGCCACGTAAGTATGATACTCCTCAAAAATAATTTTAAAAGGGATAAAAGAGAGTAGAATTTGCAATTACGTTCTTCAAATTAAATTCTCAAAGTTTTTGAAAACAGTAAAACATTCTTCAAAGCCATGATTTCAAGCCTTGAAATTATGCAAATTAACACAGACTTGCAATGCGTGGCTAGCCAACACATGGCCAATGGGTATGTAAAAGTCCTGCCACCCAAAGTGAATGCATAAACTTGTCAAATGCAGTAATGAGCCTGGCACAACCGTGTCCATCACAAGCCTAGCAAGGCATTTACAAGTATATAAACTGCTGGAATAAATTGTTTCTTTGACTTCTTGGATTAGACTGTTATTGGAACTTGGCATTTGGGGGAATTGGAACCTAATGAACTTTAGATGAACTGGGATATGGGCGACTGCCCCAAATGAATCATTGTGACACAGGCTTCTCTCCTTCCTTCTCTTTGTATTTTTTAAATAGGAAAGTGAGCTCCGTAAGAGTTAGTTTATTTCCATCAAAAGCGCAATGAACATTTGCAAAGTGAGTGGGAGTCAGAGACTTGGTTTCGACGAAGAACTAAAGAGGCTCACTTGCTGAACACTAGATACCCAGCAGATCGCCCGGCATCTAGAAATACAACCTCGCATAGTGTTTTACAAAACAAACTTGGAAGCAATTTAGAGTACAAGGTTTCTCCAAAATACTTCATCAGTCAAAAGCAAGCTCACGCCCCACGGTGCACTCTCGGCACGGGACCTGCCGTCCAGTTCTCAGGCTCGAAGAGGTTTCCCTTGAATTGCTAAGAAAGATGCTTCAAAGCAAAACAAAAATGGTGCCATGGCACAGTTCTGGACCACAAATCAAGAATATTAATTCTAATATCAAGTGAGCCCTCTAAGAGGAATTTTATTTGTAAGTGTTAATGTCCCTGTTGCCCGGGTCCAACTCAGAGTATCACAAGTCTTAACAAAGGGAAAATTTTTATTCTGCCACCTGCTCATTTAATTTCCACTCCCTCCTTGTCTCCTGGTCCTCCTCCACCAGCACCACGGCTCTAAATTTGCATCCCTATCCACTTGCCTTTGAATTATAGGGTAACAAAGCTGCCGTTTTAGTCCCCAGAGTAGGCACAGAAATCACCACTACTCACATAAGCAATTCATCCCAGTGTGTGTCACAGAATATCTGAATATCCGTGGGGAAGGGAAAACCTAAACAAAGAGGCATATCTTCTTCCTGATACAATTTCTTTCTACTCTTCTTTATCCAGAGAAAAGAATAATGCTTATAGATCACGGAGCTACTTGTAACGTAAAATAACATTACAGCAACAACAGATTGATACGTTCGGCCGAACTAATTTTTGGTCATCTTTCATTGTGGAAACCCTATGCTAGTTTATTTTGGTCATCTTTATTTTGCAGGTACTCTGCTAGTCTGTTGTGAATTTCAATAAATACAAAATAACTTTAAAAAGTAACGTGATGACACAGGGGACACGCTCCAGATAAAGCCCCTTGGCTGACACGAGGTTGAGCTGGCACTTCCAAAACCTCCAGGTTTATTCCCCCAAAAGGCGTTTCAGAGGCTGACGCAGTGAACTTCTAGAAACGTGTTCAACCCTACCCGTCACCCGGGTAGCAGCTTCCTAAACACAAGCCGGCTAAAGTCTGTCATTGACTTCCGAATGTTCTCTGATTTCATTCGGACTCGGCTGCGCAGACTACTGGAGACATGGACCCCGATGGGCCGCTGTCCTAAGTGAGGCTGGTGCTGTCACACATACGTTAGCGCCCCTTGTGGGATGTCCTACCTGGAGGTGGAGATCGAAAAGAGCCAGGAGAGGTGCTAGCTGTACCTTCTGGACCTTTTATCACCTCACTCATCATCCCCAATTATTTATGGGCTGCCCTCCCCACCGGACTGTGCCAGTTCTGCAGTCAGACTGTCTGGGTTGGAACCCAGCTTTGGCACCCTTGGGCGAGTCTCTTGGCTCCTCCGTAACTCAGTTTTCACATCTATCACACGAACATAATACATATTAACCTCATCGGATTGTAACAATTAGTCGAAGCAATTCTTATGGAACAAAGCCTATCAAATGGGGAAAGGACCAGATGTTCCTGGTGTCTGTACTCCAAGGACTCATTTAGTGTTTCACAGGTAAGGGACACATGGAAAGCATGCTAACTGCACAGCCTTGGACAAGGTTTTTATATTCTCTGAGCTGCAGGAAAGAAAAATGTGGTGGGATATGGAAAGAGAATATACGAGGGGGGACCCAAAAACACCTGGAATGATCTTCTGGAGGGCAGGGCCCTTGTAGGACAGGCTTCCCCGCTAGGGGAGCATTCTAGGACCCCGTCTGCATCAGCGTACCAGCTGGCGTTGTTGTGAGAGGCTGCGTTTGGCTTCCGTGAACTTTTTTGGAGACTCTTTCAATGCATTTGCCCTTTTCATGATGGTGATTTACACACACAACGTGCATCATGACAACACACCTGCCCACACCACGCTGAATGTTCAGCAGTATTTGACCAAAAGTGGCAAGACCCCTGTGCCCCACGCTCCCTAATTCACCCAATCTTGTCCCTAGTGACTTTGTTTTTTGTCCTCAAAGGGAAACATTTTGCTAATGTGGAAGAGGTGAAACAAAAAACAGCAAAAGCACTAAAAGGCATCAAAATCTGTGAGTTAAAAAACTGTTGTGAGCAGTGGAAAAAGCATCTCGGTAGGTGTAGTGCCTTAAATGGAGAGGACTATGAAGGTGACTGAAGTTTAAGTGTGTAAGAATAAACACACAATTTTTAATAAATAAATCCGATTATCTTTGCCCCCCCCCCCTTCATAGGTGAAACAAGATGGGCAAATACCAGTAATTCTTGAATCTGGATTTCATGGGGTTCCTTTTCACTGTTTGCTTTACCCTATGCTTGTTTGAACCTTTCTAAAGTAAAATTCAAGCACGATTATCTGAGCCTCAGTTCTTTCCTCTGTAAAATAATTAAAATAATAGCCTTTTTGCTAGAAAGGATTGGAAACACGTGAAGCATAGGGTAAGGGCTGGACAAATGGTAACTATTATTTTTATTCCTTTTATTAATTGATGAACCAAACTGACATACCAGTTAGAGCTAGTAATATCTAAATGCAGACACCTTATTCCACAGTTTATAGCTTAATTTTTTGAAGATTTGGAAACTCCATTACATTAATGTACTCAAAAGAGTTTCTCAAAACCTCATTTAAACTAACTAAAACATGTAAAAGGTAATAAACCTCTGCACCAACTTATTAATTTATTCTGGAGCTGCTGGGGAGACTCAATTAGTGATTAGAGGAGTTAAATAAAACTCAGGAGCAGTATGATCCCCAGAGGCATTTCCTTGACCCAGGAAAGGTATGACCTGGAATTCAGTTACGTGGATGCTAACCATTAAGCTAGACATGTATTTCATTGCTCAGACCCTCCTAGAGCGAACACAGGAAGCAAAGTAGAATTTCATCACAACTCCCCTCCCTTTCTACACACTGCCCTACCTTCCCTCATGCTTCCCCTTTATGGCATCCTTTCTTGAGATAATGTCCTGCATTTGTCTCTGCTCCTCACTGCTAACTCTTAAACCCATTCTACGCACTTGACTGTAGCCAAAAGGCCAAGAAGCGATCTAACCCATTTGAATTTGGCTTCCACAACTTATCAAAACTACTCTCCACCTCAGGTCACCAATTGCCTCGCTGCCTATTGAAATGTCCATAATGCAGTATCTTAGACTTAGATAGAGTTTTATATCTTTGTCCGTAATGCAATATCTTAGAGTTTTATGTCTTTATATCCTTCTACACTGATGGCCCCTCTTCCCTCCCAAAGCCATCTTTTCCATGACATTACCCTGTTCTGGCTATTTCTTCATGTTCTGGCCGCACCTAGCTCCTCCACTCCTCACAGCCTTTGCACGGTGTCGTTTGGCGAGGCTCAGTTCTGCCCCATTCTTTCACCCAGATTTAATAGTATTTACCAAATTGACATTTCTCACTCAGAACTCTCCTCTGAATGTGAGATCCACATAACAAGTGCCTACTTGACATCTCCCCTAAGATGCCACCAAGTTACTTATCAAGGTACACGAAACTGAACTCCTTGTCTTGCACTCAGCTCAACTTGCCTATGTTTCTCACAATATATCCAGTTCTGCTCAACACACACAAAAAAATAGTATCCTGACATCTCCTTTTCATTGATTTCTTCATGTCATATGCATATATGAATAACATACACATGTGTGCCTCAGTGTGTGCGTGTGGACATGCGCGTGAGGACGCACGCTCCTCCAAGCAGCATTGCCAAGTAGTTCTGAGTACCTGTTGGAAGTTTGTGATCATTTAAAGTGAAGTCAATCAAAGGAGTGTGTGATTCACTCTAGGAATATTCATCTGCTCAGAGCAGGTATAGAGGTTGAAGTTGTGTTTAATTGGGGTTGGATCTTGCAAGGTGAGTCTAATGGAAGAAAACAAGGGCAAGGGATTGGAGAATTGCAAGAGATTGATTATAACGATGGGCCATGAAATCCATGCTGACTAGCAGAGAAGTTCATATAAAAAGGGGTAATTGTTGGTAGAAATAATGGCGAGATCAGTGGACTAGAGGTCTCTAAGGAGTCTAAGAAAATGAATGGCACAGATTGGAGAACATGAATGGAATGCTTAAAATCGAGGAACTGAGACGCTAAGTTTTGAGGAACTTCCAAGAACTATGTTAAAGTCGTTGTAAATCACGGTAGGGGAGAAAGGCAAACGAATGCACAATCCTTCATTTTTACCCCTGCACCCCTGCCATCTGCTACCACGTATGGAAATGTCCAATAATACACCAGTTTAATACAACATAAATGGCAATTTCTGCATTCATTTTTAAAGGCAGGACTAGAATTATTGCTAAATTACCTATAATAGCATTCTTCTTTAGAAAAGGAGAATAACCACAAAAATGAGTATATCTACTGAGGATAGTATCAATGTTTGTTGGAATCTCATATAAAAAAATAAAATTAAAATGCACATTACAGAGAAAAAACACAGCTATAAGATGCACATTAGTGAAATTCTGTACTTGCAAAATATCTAGGAGAGGTAATAAAACTATAAATTTAAAAATTGTATTTCTGGAGTAAGAGCTTAAAAGGCAAATGGGGATAAGCAACATATTTCTCAACATAGTTTCTTCTTCAGAAATAACCTTACATGTGGCATTGTAAAAGAATGATACCTCCTTTAAGGTTAAAAAAAAAAAAAGGCAAAAATTTGCATTCCTAGTAAATAGTCTGCTATGGCATTGGAGATGTAGCTTATTGTTTCTCACAAGGCAACGGAAACAATTACATTTACATTTTGTCTCTTTTTAAGGCCAAGTATCTGAACTGGCAAAATGAATAAGGTAGTAGAAACTTCATTATGAAATTAGCCAAGACATTCTGGCACATTCTGAAGACACACTAAGCATTCATAATTGTATTATTTAAGGCAAAGTGCTGCAATTATACCTTTTTATATAAAACATTTTCAGACATCAATGTTTTGTGGTATGTAATAAACAATATTCCAAAACAATTTTTAAAAATCACGTATCCCCATCACCTCTAAAGTGTATTTAGCGCTGCGTGAACACAGCCGTAGGATTCAGTTATATTACAGTATTTCATACACTCCTCAAAATTCTCTAAATGAACATTACTAGATTGTGTCCGCACTACCGTCTGACATTACTCAGCATAGCACATACCCAATTCAGCAGTATAAATGTAGATAAACATCGGTATCAATGATGATATAATATTTAAGCTTATAACTCGCTGACAGAATTATTCGTTTTAAACGGCTACAAAAATGCTTGTAAGGAAGAGCAATTGTTCAGTTGCCCTAACAGCATATTCTTTTAAGTATGATCATCCTTTTAACTTGCCAGACTTGGAGAATAAAATATACCATGCCAAATCGCACCTATACAGATAAACTCTTCAAAATATAGGTTTTGTGCTGCTTTAAAATTTTTTTTATCTCACTGTAACTGTTCACAGACCAAAAGTGGATGTGAAATCCAAAGATGTGAAGGCCGCGTCTTAGCGATGCTGCCCCTGGAATGTCATCACAGACACGGCAGTGAGAGCGCACAGACTGATCTTGCCTGCTTTCAGATACTACGTGAGTGAGACAAAGGCGTTTTTCTAAGTAGCCACAGTTCAGTCGTAACATTTTTCATTTAAACTCAACATCGCAAGCTGCAACCTGGAGGCGAATCACAAAACCGTGATAATGGCTGTGAGCCTCATATTGCTCAAGGAGATGGGCCAACATGTCCAAGTTTTTTAGAGGGATAGTTCACAAACGTCATGAGGACACAGACACAGAAAGAAAAGCCCTAAAATGCAAATGACACTTGGTGAGTTGTTTGTTTGGTTGGTTGGTTGGGGTTTTCTCTGAGCACCAAAAAAGGGACTGGGGGAAGAAATAACAGAGATTATAGAAATGAGAAAATAATTAAAGTGGTTTTTCTTCAGCTGTCAGGTGTCACTAGTTCTACGGAAGACATCGCATCAATCACTCCAGAAACCCTTTTTAAAAACACATCCTAAATTTTTAAACCTAAAACTTAAAGAAAAATAGAATTTCAAATATGGAAATCAGATTCTGTCTGCCTTACTATCATTCCACTCCTTGCTATGAAAGAACAGAGAGAGGAAAGTCACATCTCAAACCAGGTAAGTTTCACTACTTACCCCAAATACCCAAGAATGCTTTGGTGGCCATGGCAGGTGGGTCATGGGGAGGGTGGCTTACAGCTGGGAAGTGACTCAACGGAAGTAACGAGCTACTTATGATTCTGATCCATACCTTCCTGTCTACGTACCATAGAAATATTGTTTTGAATTCTAGCCATCTGGTATTTAAGGAATAAAAGAGTAATAGATGTCCTAATTAGGCAGCACACGTGTACTATGAGACCGGTTGGTCTATTACCATTGTGTAACTATCACCACGTACTGTAACAAAAGGCTTTGGCTAATTAATAATAATTGTAATTCAGGTTTAATTGCTTAAATTTAGTTATTTTGAGATGTTCAAGCTAATTCCCCTAAAATAGCATATGGAGGTAGAGAATGGACTAGATAGACACAAATCCTCCAAACACACTGAATTCACCTCTGAGTCTCATCTCATGCTCATTCTCTGAGAACACGTTCCCTTGATTCACTGTCTTTTAAATTTTTGTAAAGTACATGGTCTGCAGTTGTTTCTAATTGTATAGATGACTCCAATGTAATATTAAAACAGATGAGACTCAAAAACAGTGTTTCTCAGTGGAGACACTGTTGACATTTGAGGTAGAATAATTCTTCAAACCTGGTCCATGATTTCCAGCCTTGGCATCTCTGACCGGGAGCAGAGCCCCAGGGATGGGATTCTAGAGAGCTTGGCTTTCAAGTGAAAGGCATGAGACCAGCACTTTACTCCCTGCTCTCTCTCATTCCTTCAAAGAGCCCACTATGCCCATGTGCAACTACTGATCCACTTCCTGTCACTACAGAGGAGACTGAATTTTTAAAGAATTTTCTATAAATTATAAAATTTATTTATATAATCTTATTATATAATTATACAGTGCATAATATTTTCAATCTGGCCTCTTTAACTCAGTATAATTATTTGGAGATGAATCAGTGTTGCAGTGTGTAGTAACAGTTCAATCCATGAGGTGTAATACAAAAATATGGTGAATGTTTAAATTTTAAAAATTTATTACAGTAAAAGACACATTGTTCGAAGCAAAGGAGAGTATTTTGAGGGGGATTAAAGGCAATGTGTCTTTTACTGTAATAAACATTTTTTAATTCATTCACCGTGTTTTTTTATCACAACTCAATCCATTCAGGCCACACTTTCCTTCTGGTACAGCAATTTCTATCAAATAAATACATTACAGTGTGTCCTCATCCACCTTATTCACCAAATCTGGCACTATGCAACTTCGGGCTCTTCCCCAAAGTCAAAATGATCATGACATGTCAATGTTTTGAATAAATTCTGGACATCAAGGCAGCCACGACGGTGCAACCAAAGACACGCACGAAAGAAGACTTCCAGAATTGCTTCAGAAAGTGGCGAGAATGATGGGGTACATGTGTTGAAAGTGAGGGGCGGGTATTTTGAAAGCGATTAATGGCACTGTATCTTTTACTCTAATAAATTTTATAAATTTAAACATTCATTGTATCTTTTTATCACATCTTGTATTTTATTGCTTATTAGTATTCCATTGAATGGAAACATCATAATTTGTTTATCCATTTATAAGCTGATGGACCTTTGGACTATTTCCAGTTTTTGATTATTACAAATAAATATGCCATGAACATTCACTTCCAAATCTCTGTAGGAGCCGAATGTCTAGGTTATATTGTACGTATGGTTTCACTTTGTAAGAATCTGCCAGTTTTCCGAAGACATTGTAATAGTATACATTCTTTTCAGCAGTCCATGAACGTTCTGGTGCCTTCATGTTCTGCTAACATTTGCTACAGTCCATCTTTTTAGTTTTATCCATTCTATTATATACAAAGTGGTATCACACCAAGACTTTTTGTATTGCCCTAAGCACTAATTATGGTAAATATATGTTCATACATCTGCATGCCAATTGTATATCTTTTTTGATGAAGTGTCTGTTCAAATTTTTCCATTTTTAATTAGGATGTCTGCTTTTCTATTAAGGTTTGAGAGTTGTTCATACACCCTACATACAAGTCCTTTATTAAATATATGACTACAAATATTTTATTTTAGTATGTTGGCTTATCTTCATTCTCTCCATAGCTTTTTATTAATGAGGATTTTCATTTTCATGAAGTCCAATTTACCAATATTTTATTTTACAGATAATGTTTTTAGTCTCATATCTAAGAAAGTTTTGCCTAACCCAAAGAAAAAGTATTTTCTCTTACATTTTCTTTTATGAGATTTATTTAGGTTTAACATTTAGATCTATAATCCATTTTGAATTGATTTTTGTACACAGTACAGGGATGGACTGAAGTTCTTTTTCCCTTGCATATGTATATCTAACTGTTACACAGTACAATTATAGAAAGATTATCATTTCTTTGCTGTTCTGGGTTTTTACATGTGTCAAAAAACAATTGTTGACCTCCAGTTTCCAGTCCAGCATGAAAGTAACTTGGAAGTTGTCACTCCCATCTCACAAGAAAAAAGCTTAACAAACTGAAAGCAACAACTTTTCTTAGATCCATGAGAACTGAGCTCATAGGACAAACTGCTGTCCCACATGTTACAGAGGCAGACAGGCAGATACAGAGACTCACGACTTAACCAAAGGAGAAAATTCCACAGAAACCAGCATCAGAATAGGAAAACTCTAAAGGTAATTGATAAAGAACTACAGGCTCAGTGTGGACAAGTCTGAAAGTTAAAAACTCCAGGGGAGAGCCAGCCTTCATCAGGAACCCACAATTTTGTGAGTTTTACCTTTAGGAGCCCTACCCAGCTCTCACAGTGAGGATCAGAGAAATACTCTCATGCTTTCAGCAGGGGAGGGGGGAAGTAGCCACTCTGAAATATAGGCACACCTTGGAGACAGTGATCCCAGACCACCACCATAAAGTGAGTCACACAAATTATTCTGTTTCCCAGTGCATATAAAAGTTATGTTTACACTATACTGTCATCTATTAACGGTACGATAGCATTATGTCTAAAATACCAATGTATATACCTTAATTTAAAAATATGTTTATTAAAACAAAAACTCATGGACACAATGAACAGTTTAGTAGTTACCTGAAGGCAATGGGGGAGCAGGTGGAAGAGGAGGGAGGGGGAGTCAAATATATGGTGATGGAAAGACAGTTGACACCAGGTGGTGAACACATAATGCAACACATAGAAGAGGCACTGTAGAATTGTACACCTGAAACCTATGTCATTTTTGTTAACCAATGTCAACCCAATTAAGTCTAACAATTAAGAAAAAGTTGCAAAAAGTAAACAAAATAAAAATAAAAATACATTTATTGCTTTAAAATGCTAATCATCATCTGTGCCTTCAGCAAATCTTTTTGCTGGTAGAAAGGGTCTTGCCTCAGTGTTGATGAGAATGTGCAAAATGAGCATTCTGTTTTCTCAGAAGGTCTGCCCTCATGAGAAACTATTTCACCAGAGCCTAGCTGACATGGGATATGGCACAAAGGTTTAGGGATGTCTCTGGAGTGTCTTTTATAACGGCATAAATCCCATGCATAAGGGCTCCACCTTCAAAACTTAATGGTTTCCCAAGGCCCCATCTTCTAATACCATCACATGGGATGTTAGGACTTAACATACGTATTTGGGGGAGGTATACAAATATTCAGACCACAGAAAATGATAAAAGAAATTTTCAGAAAAAATAATACATTGATGAAGGTCAGAAACTTGTATCTACATAAAGAAAGAGCACAAGAGAAGAAATAAATGAAGATAAAATAAAATCTTTTAATTTTCTCCTTAATTGATCTAACAGATAATAATTAGTTCAAAATAATAATAGCAACAAAGTATTCATGATTGTAGCTTATGGATAAGTAAAATGAATAACAGCAATGATCTAAGGGATGGAGAAGAGAAAGTGGGAATACTCTGTTGTAAACTACTTATATTACCCATTCACTGGTAGGTATAGTGTTATTTAAAAGAGGACTTGGAAAGAGGCAATGAATAAAAAAATAGAAAACATATCAACAAAAAATATTGTTGATATGCTAACAGAGAAGAGAAAAAACTGAATCACACAAAATGCTCAATTAAAATCAGAGAAGGCAAAAAAAGAACGGAGACAAAAAAAAACAAAGAATAAAGGTAATGAATAAAAATGAATAACAAATACAGTAGATAGGAATTTAACACTCTCAATAATCACATTAAATATCAATGGCCCAAATACAACAATTCAAAGAGATATTGTCAGACTGGGGGTAAAAATAAAATAAGACCCAATCTATATGATGTCGACAGGATATCCACTTTAAACACAAAAACACAGATATTTAAATTTAAGGAGTGGATAAAGATATACCATGCTAACACTAATCAAAAGAAAGCTGAAGTACCTATATAAATAATAGCATTACATAATGATAAAGGTTTCCATTCTCCAAGAAGACATAAAAATGCATAATGTGTATGCACCTAACAATAGCATGTGAAGATGAGTGAGGCAAAAAATAGTATTTTTCTGCCCACCTCACCTTTGGGAATTACAATTACATGCATATTAGGTTACTTGAAGTTGTCCCACAGCTTAATGATTTTTTTAAATTTTCTATTTCTCTATTTGTGTTTCATTTTAAATTGTCTATTACTGTGCCTCCAAGTTCACTATCTTTTCTTCTGTGATATCAAATCTTCCATTAATCCAATCCAGTGCAATTTTTATCTTACAAATTGCAGTTTTTACTTCTAAAAATTTGATTCTAGCTTTTTTTCTTTATGTTTTTCATGTCTCTACTTAATTTTTTAAATATTTGAAACAGTGTTTATTTCTGGGCTAATTACTCCACACGAATGAGGCAAGACCTTTCTAAACACCCCACCCAGTGCCCCACAGTGTGAAATTCCCAGTCTGCCTGATGGGACAGGCACTAGTCTAACCTTGACTGATTCTTTCAGATGGTCCCTTCCCTGGACTCAGGTCCACTGTTTTCTCACATGCATATGTCGATCAAATCTCTACTAAACACTTGAGAGGGTCCTCCTGCAGATCTCAGGGTTTCTTTTCTTTGTGCAATTCTCTTTTCTAGGACTCTGTCCTGTGGACTGTAGCTGATTTTGGTTACCTTGAACTCTCAGCTCTATTTCTTCAGTGCAGGGAGCCCATTGGGTTCTACCTGAGTTACCCCATCCCACACTACAACTGGAAATTCTCTCAAGGCTACTGCCATAATCATAGGGCTCTCAGTCATCACTCTACTCCATGCCTAGTGTCTAAGGCCTTCAAATTATTTCCTATGTTCTGTCCAGTTTTTGTCTGTTTGTTCATTTCAGAAGGGGAAGTAAATCCAGCAGGGACAAGATATTTTTAATTTCAGAAAGTCATGACTTACATGATTTTCTAGTCCTTAAGAGTATATACAGAAAAGGGCTCCCAGAGTTTTCAGTAGAGGATAAATGAGACCCACTAAATAAATGTGGAGAGACTATTAAGAAAAAAATAAAATTGCCTTTTCACTACATCCCACAAGTGGTTCTTATTCATTGTACCAGTTATTCGACTCCTGGAGAAGCTCTGATGACCCTGACTGCCGAATTTGCTCATTCATACCATCCCCTGCTGCTATTAGTATAACTGCAACCTCCCTCTATTCAATGATAATTGTAAAACTTTTTCACAAAATGAGGCATTTACTTTCTCTTTCTAAGGTCTTCTAGGCAACATTTTCTGGCCAGCACCTGTCACAGGAACTTAAAAGGAAATGTGCTACACCCTGGTCATATTTATTGCTAACACAAAAGGATTTGATCATGGAATCAAGCAAGTCTCACCCTGCAAGTGATTTCTGCGAGGTCACAGACAGGGGGGTTTCTCAAAATTGCCAAATTGAAATTCTGTGCTTCACACACTATATTTGATATTCCTCTGACATAAACCTATCTGGTCTGTGTCTTTGACTATATAGAATCCTCGAAAAAAGGTTTCAGTCAAGAAAAGATTTTTGTGCTGCAGCACTGAAATGCTTCCAGAGGTAAGAAAAGCATTTATTGGTAGACTCATTATTATATAAAAAAGGAAGGCTTGACTACCTCCCTTGTTTCTAGATTTTTCAGAACTTCTACTGCACTTAAAGCAGCCTAGAAGTGCTAAAATCCAGTCCCTAGATTTTAGGGACTATACTTTTAAATTATTTACAAGTATTCATAAATTAATAGCATTTTGTTATGTCAACCACCATCAAAATTGTGACATAACATTAGCATGCCTATTAATTTCCTTCTTATTTAAAAAAGCATTCTTCATAGAGAAAAAGTTGAAAACCAATACATTAATCCTTGAACAGTAAAATTTCCATTCTATCATGATTTGAACAGAAAAAGTAGTCTAATGCCTTCTCCATAATTGTTCAAGTCTAAGCATTATACAAAAGAAAAAACCCACAAGCCCAAAAAAAAAAAGTATATGAAAAGCCTTCAAAATAGTGTATCATTATCTGCACTGAAAAAATTAATGCAAGAATTTAAAAGAACTAATAAGGTCTGTGAAGATACCCCTCCCACTTCTCTCCCAGCATTAATAATATCCAATAACATAGCCCCTTCACACAAAGAAATAAGATGAGGAGTTTGAAAAGACACGTAATGTGGTTGTGTTTCTTCCCAACTATTAGCATGTGTTTTTTAAAGAACTTAGCAGAATAAAAGGGACAGTTATTTCAGACAAAATATTCCAGTCACTCTTTAATTAACTTCACCAAAGATACTTAACATTATACACCAGTCATTAGAATGTAGACTATTTGCTTTGTACTATTAAAGAATGTCAAGATTTCCATTATTCCTAAAGCTGTATTTTTTTCAGCTTTTCATTTCACTTGCTCAAATTGGTTCTGAAAATATGTGGAAAAGTATCTAGCTCCACCACTAGCAAAAGCATTTCAGAACTCCAGGATACTTTCATTGCTATCAATGGTCACGTAAGATACTCACATGCCATCGTCAGACGTGATTAATCTTGAACTTGGAGGTAATGTCCCTCCAACAGTTAGAGACAAAATGCTGAATCTATATAATTTCCCCTAGCCTTTTGTACTAAACCAGAAGAAAAGGTGAATGCACAGCTTGACCTGTCTGCCAATCCTAGCTCCATTACCCACCACTGTCTTATTTATTTATTTGTTTATTCATTCATTCATTCTTTCTTTTTTAACACTTTATTTATTTTGACATTCAATTTTATTTTATATTAATTTCAGCTGTACAGCATAGTGGTTGGACATTTGTATAATTTAAGAAATGATGCCCCTGACTAGTCTAATTCCCACCTGGCCCTATGCATAGTTATTACCATGTTATTGACTATATTTCCTATACTTTATTTTACATCCCCATGACTCTTTTGTAACTACCAATTTGTACTTCTTAACCCCTTCACCTTTTTCACCATGCGCCAACCCTCTCCCAATCCCAACTATCACCTCAACAAATCCAGTCCCCACCCGACACCATACAGTTATTACAATATTACTGACTATATTGCTTATGCTGTACCCTACATTCCCATGACTACTTTGTAACAACCAATGTGTACTTCTTAACCCCTTCCTCTTTTTCACTCACTCTCAACCCCCACTTCCATCCAGCAACCACCAAAATGTTTTCTGTGTGAGTTTGTTTCTGATTGTTGGTTCTTCACATTCCACATATAAGCAACAATCACACTGTTTCTCTGTCTCACATACTGCACTCAGCACAACGCACTCCGGGTCCTTGCAGGTTATTAAAGGTGACAAGAGTCCATTCCCTTCCATGGCCGAGCAACATTCCATTGTATACATGTACCACCTACTCTTGATCCATTCTTCCATCAACGGACGCCCAGGCTGCCTGCCCACCTTGGCCACTGTAAACAATGCTGCAGCAAACACGTGGATGTGTGTGTGCCCTCCAAGTAGCACTTTGGGTTTCCTCGGATAAATACTCAGAAGTGGGATTCCTGGGTCCTTCTCTGTCTCCTATTATGGCCTTTGTTTTGAAGCCTGTTTTCCCTGGTATAAGTACTGCTACCCCAGCTTTTTTTCGTTTCCATTTTCATGGAATATCTTTCTCATCCCTTTACTTTCAGTCTGCATGTGTGTTTTGACCTCAAGCGCATCTCTGGTAGGCAGCGTAGTCTCATCCATTCAACCACCCGACCTTCAGATTGGAGTGTTTAATCCTTTTGCATTGAAAGTAATTGTTGAGAATATGTAGTTATTGTCATTTTATTATTCCTATTTTTTTTCATCTTAAAGAAGTCCCTCTAAGATTCCTTGAAATGTAGTTTCTAATCAGTGAGTTGACAATGTAGAGGTGAACCAAGACGTGTAAGATAACTGGATAAGGATTAAGATACAAATAAGTGTTCTAGGGTATAGTAAACTTGGAAATTCAGATTAAGAGAAAAAAATAGACCAGACAAGCAGATGAAACTATTACAGAAAAGAAAACACTTTGGTTAAATAGGATTCTGAAGATCAAGGACATAAAGCAGGAAGACACCTGTGATCCACCCCAGGTTATTTCAGAATTCCTGCGGATGCCACCCGGATTATAGGATATTTTTCAAGGTCCCCAAGAGATTCTAATATAGCCATGGGTGATCGTCACTGTTCCATTTAGTGCCTCATGGCTTCACTAGTTAGGGAACTATCAAGTCAAGTAATGAAATTCAAATTTCTGGCATGAGATAATTTTCCAAACTCTAATTGGGTTTTACGTGATACACTCGATAAGCTTAAAATGTTCATTTTATGTGCTTTACTAAACATCCAATCTATTCTAAATTATAATCAAAATATGGGTGAAAGGAAATCTGAATTTTCGTTCCCAATCTTATTTTTTATTTCTCGTGCAGTTATTACAGCAGTAGCCACAGCAGCATTTGGAAGTGGTACCTGTCAACCAACTGTCAGAGCTTTCCACTCAAGAGAAATATGTAGAACGCACTGTGTTATTTCAGCTTCCATGGATCATGTATTGTTCTTGGCAGAATAGAGGCAACAAGAAAATCAATGTGAATTCAAAACGATGGTGGAATTTGTTTCCAGAACAAAATCAATGTGCTTCCAGACAAAGCCTTCATGAAAGACTTCCACTTACAATTATGGAGGACCGGTAGGTGTCAGACCATTCACCGCTGAAAACAACTAGAAAACCCAAGTAGAATATTAAAACAAAACAAAACAAAACTGAAGGCAATGTGCTCCCAAGGCAGCAAAAGGACCTGAGGGGCAATATCCCAAGAAAAAGGAAGTACTAAGAGCTGAGGCCCAAATCCACCGTCAGATTTTCCCTTGAGGCTTGTCTTCAGTCATGGCCAAGAGGCTAAAAACCCAAACAGGAGGCAGCAACTCAGAGGCTGAAAAGCTAAGCAAGAGTTCAACACAGTTCCATGATCGCAGTGGACCGAGAAAACTGGAGGTAAAAGCCCACCAAGGGGAGAGGCCTAGTAAACATTCCTCCGGGCACTTAGCATTCATGAGGGGCTATGCTCTGGGGGTGAGGACAACTGGGATCAGAAGAGCTTTCACATAAGTGTAGACATAGCCGAAAATTAACTCAATCCGAGGTGAGAATGAAGTATTCTTCCCCCGAAAAACTTCCTCCATGACAGAAAAAAAGGTAAATTCTCTCTGCAGGAAGGTAACATGAAGAGCCTTAAAAAATCACACCCCAATTTTGCACACACAACAACTACAAGAAATAGTCATGTCCAGAAAATGGGGATAACAAAATTGACCCTATACTGTAGTCAGGACTGGGCCAGAAGCCTGTAAAAATCACCCACCACACAAACGCTCAAAACATGGTGGCCCTCATGGTGGCGGCCATCGGGAAAACAGTTCTAGAGTGTCATGTTACAGAGACACCGGGAAGTTGATTAACACCTTTGCCTCTTTTATATAAAAGATGTGCCAGCTTTATGATTAGATTAGCATTAGCATTAGAAACTAGAGATGGATACTTCCTCAGCAAGCGACCTGAAGTCCACGAAAACGACAGTTCCGCATTAATGAAACCAGCGCAGCTTGAACAGCACTTAAACCCTACTTTGCTAGTCATTGTCACCATGTCAAACCCCAGGCTGTTCTGTTTGTATAATTAAACAAAATTTCTGCATACAGCATCACAAGCTCATGTTTCATAATCAAGGGAAAATAATTACCTCTCACTATGGGTGTTCCTTAATGACTGAAAATGGAAATGCGTTATCCGTGCTTTTAAGCCTCTGTATTATACTGCACTTAGAACATCAGAATGTAGCACTGGTATTAGGAATTAAATGTGCTTCAGAGTTATAAAGCATTTTACAAACATCTGAGTTCTTATTTATATACCTTTAAGGAAGGATTATGTTTTGATATTTATACACGAAGGGCTAAGCATATGAGGCATACAAAATCTAAATGCCAAAAACAGCCCAGGTAATATTAAATTTGGGTAAAATTCCAGTAAAATTGAGCAGGAATTTACCTCGTCTATTTATTCATCAGGTTTTTAAGGTGACTTTAGGCTAGATTTGAAATATCCAAATGTTATTTTTAATAACTGTGCCCAAGATTTTAGAAATACCACAGCTGATAAAGTGTACTGACATAACAAAATTCAAGAAGAAAAAAGTGGAGATAATTTTTTTTTTTAATTTCTTCCCGCCACCCCTCTCTTTCCACATTCCTGTTCGGCTGGGACACAGCGAGGCAAGTGGACCACGACCACCTTCAGGCCCCGTTTCACCCTGACCCTCTCCAACTTAGTGCACCTCGGCTTCCATGTCACCGGCTCGTGACAACAATTCTAACCAATGCTACCCGGAGGTGAATCACTTCTGCAAGAAGGTGCCCATGAGCCCATCATCATCGCGGGCTGCAAGACTGACCTGAACAAGGACAAGTCGCTGGTGAAGACGTTGCAGAAAAACAGGTTGGAGCCCGCGGCCTATTCTGGGAGCCAGGAAATGGCGAAGGCCATAGGCGCGGTGGCGACGGCGAGCGCTCGACCCGACTCCGTGAAAACGTCCACGCCATTTTCCAGGAAGTGGCTGAGGTGGACCTCAGCAGCCGCAGGCACAACTAATGGCAGCGGATGACCTGGAGCTTTTGCATGCTGACCTGAGAGCCTGGGCCCTGGCTGCCCCGACCGCCCCAGCAGCACGGGAAGGAGCTGAGCACTGACCTTACGTGGAGTTGGCTGTGACCGCTGAACTGCACCTCAAACAGATGGGCAACACCAAGGCTGAGTCTCAGGCCCCCGGGCTGGGGTTCCAGATGGAGTTAAACCCCTCTGAGGCCTGAGAAAGGGTATTCCGAGGCCCCTCAGCCTTGTGGAGGGTTAATCCTGGACGCCCCCAAATCACTGACGGACGCTCAGCTCCCAGCCTGGACGCACATCCTGTACAAGCCTGTGCAGCCTAGCGCCACCTCGCGGCTGTTCCCGGGGCTGCACCTTCAGGACCCGGCGGCCCTAGGACTTTGTGGCCAGAACTCACACACTGCCCCCCTTGCCGCTTTGCCCTGCTCGTGCCAGAGGAATTGTAACAACTAAAATGACATCAATGACATCACAGATACTTTTTTCATGAAATAAACAATAATTTATTTCAGAAAATAAATAACTGGTGGCATCAACTACATCCCAAACTCTATATTGGTAGTGACACACTTGAAAGAGAGTTGGAAGAATTGATTATCTGAGAGTCATGGCTCTCTTGTAATTCTTTTTCTTGAGCTACAATAAGATATTCCAAGAAGGTGTCCTTAAGTACAATAAAATTATTGTACTCCATTGGATGAGTGTCTCTTTCCCCAAGGATGGAGAAAATAAAGAATCAAATGCAGAAAAATAGATACGAGACAGATGAGTGCTAATAAACAGAAAATATCTGCAATATAAAACAAGGAAATATAATTACATACATTGGCAGCTTTAAATGGTCTTTCTTATATCAGACAAAAATTTTTAGTGACAGGAAAATAACATACTGGATTATTTATTTTTAAACAGTTTCAAAAGGCCACTTACATATTCAAATATACTTTAAGACTTGTGGACCATGATATAATATGATATATGATATGGTATTACATGATAATAGTTGAATAGTTCAGCAAGTAAATAACAATTTTGGGGTGAAGTACTATTTTTCACATTAAGAAAAAATCAAATTTATAATAGCAACAAAAACTGTAATGTGCCTATGAGTTAATATAGTTGACATATGAGATAATATCAAGAAAACTATTAAATTTAAACTTTATGCATGGACACAAGACAAAAACCAAAATTCATAGAGAATTATACTATGTTCTAGACTGAAGGTAAATATGTTGTAAGCCCATCAACTGTCCTCAAGTAAACTCATCAAATCAATGCAATCTTAATCAAAGTCAAACAAATTCATGGAAATTTACAAAATGATTCTAGAATTCAAAATAAACAATAAAATCTTAAAGAAATGAAAAAGAATAATGAAAGAGTGCTTCACTTGGCAACACAAAAACCAAAACAATAACAAACTGTTTCAGGGCCTAAAAGAGAGTCTAATTTCCTTAGCAATGATAAAATAGATAAATGGAAACAAATACTGCAGAACAGACCTAGTGTATGCAAATAAGAAGAATTAATATATGATAGTGTTAACATTTCAGATACTTGAGAAAAACAGCCTTTAAAAAATCAGCTATCGGGGGGAGAAGGGTGGGAGAGAAGGGACAGAATCTCAAATATATGGTGACGGAAAGAGAACTGACTCTGAGTGATGAACACACAGCACAACACGTATACGATGTATTATAGAATTATACACCTAGAAGCTTTTATTATTTTTTTATTATTATTTTTTTTTATATGTGGGTGGTTCCCTGACTGGAAATCAAACCCAGGCCACAGCATTGACAGCGCCGAAGCCTAGCCACTACACCATCAAGAAACTCCTATACATCTAGAATCTATGTAATTTTTTCTAACTAATGTCACCCCAATAAATTTAACAATGAATATATATAAAATAAAATAAAATACGATTACTTTTGTTAAGTTGTATTACTAGAATTTTAATAAGCGTTATTAATAGTTTTAATCTGAATAAATAATACATTAATCAAAAAAATTGGCTATCTGCTTGAAAAACTGCAGATAAATCTCTATATCATATAATCACACAAATAAATTCCTATTATATAAAAAAATATAAATGTAAACAACAAAACTACAAACTTTTAGAAGACAGTAGAGAAAATCATATTACATTTTCATAGAGAAAGGCTTCTTAAACAAAACTAAAGCCCAGAAGCCATGCAAGAATATTTTATAATTTCACTTAAGAAAAAAACACATTTTGAATAACAAAAGTCTCTTAAAGTAAAAATAACTGAAAGAATGAGGATTATAATATATAAAGGATTTTTTTAAAGACATAGAAATGTCTTTAGGACATATGAAGCAATTCACAGAAGAATAAATACAAATTTAAAAGAAACATATAAAATGATAAAATCATTAGCAACCATGAGAATTCAAGTTTACCATCAACTTGGTATAAACTGAAAAAATACTAATAAAATTCAATGTGGGCATGCATTTACATTGTTGGCATAAATACAAAATTTCACAACTGTTTTGAAGAGCATTTGACAAAATCAATCAAAATTTTTAAATGGGCACAGAAATAAATCCAGGTACCTCAGTTTTTCAAATTTATCCCTCAGAATTACTCACATAAATTCACAAGAAAATGTGTATAAAAGCATTCATTAAAACATTGTTTATAATAAAAAATTAAAAGAAAGTAAATGTCTATCAATTAAAGGATTTTTATATATCATGATAATCCATTCTATGGAATTATATGTAGATGTTGAAAAAAAGGAGACCTATATGTTCTAACATAGAAAATTCTTCCAAAAAGAAGATACACAATATGGTCATTAAAATAATATTTATGTTTTAAAAATATAGACATATGCATATACATTCAAATTAATAGAAAACTATAAGAAAATATAACAAATATTAAACAAATATTAACAGCAATGAATATATATGAATTTATTATATTATATATAAATGCAAACAAATAATAACAGTGATTGATCTTAGGGAGAGGTAAATGACTCAGATAACCTACTTTAAATTATGCTTAGACTAAGTGGTAAAATGTTAGAGCCAATCTACATTACTAAATTGTAACAAATCTTATACTGTCAATAAAATTATTATTTGATACATAACACATGTGTGCCTGATCCTATATATTGACTGTTTTATTAACAGAGAAGAAAAGCAATACTAACATGCATCCACAAAAATATAATATAATGAATAAAACTATGTTCTTTGGGTTTTAATTTTTTTTTTTTTTTTAGCTTTTAAAAAATTTTTATTTTAAAAAAAGATGCTGTAGTTCATTTCACATAAATATCTGGGGAGGGAAGGGGAGAGTGATGGGGAAGGGGCTTGGCCCCTACCTCCTCTTCTCTTTCACACTGTATTGTAAAAGCAAAGGGGATGGCTTGCCGAACCAGCGTATCTGCTTCATGGTCATATGATCGGGGAGAACTTCATTGTCAAAAAGGAGTTGCACATGCTGGGGATTTAGCATCAAGCGATGACATAGGACCCTCCGGAGATGGCGAACCTCAGCTCTAACAGAACATCGGACATATTTGTTCTGCAGGACGCTTTTATTCTTGTCTTTGCCAGAACTTAGCCACTCCAGGCATAGGCTCAGTTGCTCATCATAGCGATAGTAGTGGGCTTTAGAATGGTCGAAGCTGCTGAAGGGGAGGCCGAGGTGGCTCAGGGCTGGCTCTTCCCCACTGGGTTGGGTGACTCGGTCCAACCCTCGGGACTGGTAGAATTCTCGAATCCGTTTCTCTTCACTGTCTTGCAAGCCAGGCACTAGCTTGTATACAATGTCCTGCATGACCCGGTCCAGTTTGAGGTTGAGCAGTGGCTGTGTCTCATGGATCTTGATGTTGCACATGGGGCAATATTTGCTGGTTTGAAGGTACTTTACAATACAACTCTTGCAGAAAGTATGAAGACACTCTGTAATGGTGGTGGCATCCACGAAGTAGCCAGCGCAAAGGCAGCAGACGATGTGCTCATTCAGGTCTTTGATCTTTACTCGGACCTCCTCCTCGTTCCGTAGCGGGTCCATCTTGTACACTGACTGGAGCTGGTTCCGAAGCCTCATCGCGATCGCAATCTGGCCCCCCTGAGGAGACGCCATCTTAAAGGCTGATCTGGGTTTTAATTTAAATTCTGTCTTTTAGAAATATATCTGTGAGAGTTGTTTTTGCATGAATAGCTATATGTGAAATCAAATGAAAACCAAACTTAAAATTATCATCATCCTCATTAACTCTATAATATTGAGGACAAAAATTAATATTACCAAAGGTAAAGAGCCAGCCTATATTTGTCAAAAAAAATGGTTATTTTGCTTCTGCAGTTTGTAGGCATTCATAAAGAAAACTTAAATAGTAATTGTAGTTTTGCAGTTATTGGTTTTAACCAATATTCAAGGCATTTCAAAACATGGCACTGTAAGTGTCTGCCATAAAGTTCAAATAAAAGTCTGTGGGAAAGACAAAAGCAAATTATTTGATTAATTAACCCAATTGAAACCTATCAGAATTATTCAGGGAAACTGAGGAACAAGCAAAATATATATACACATAGCCGTTCACTTTGCCCCATCAGACCACACGGCCTGATCAGGTGTAATCAGAGATGAGCTATCATTTCTTCAAAACAGTCCCCTCAAACACCCTTGTGGCAGAGTTCCCAGTAATCTCAAGTTGTGACATTCATATCTTCTGTTCTAAATGCCCCCATTAGGAAAAACCATACAGAAGAAGGGCACATGACCTTAAGAACAACAGAACAAGTGTTAAATTGCTTCCTGGGGCAATCAGATCAAGACATGTTCACAGTCTG
Source organism: Lyroderma lyra (assembly GCA_004026885.1). Classification (NCBI taxonomy): domain Eukaryota; kingdom Metazoa; phylum Chordata; class Mammalia; order Chiroptera; family Megadermatidae; genus Lyroderma; species Lyroderma lyra. The sequence goes on from PVJL010004671.1 coordinate 77,338, forward strand.
ACTGCAAAGAAATGATGGTTTGAGTTTCACAAGTGAAAGGCCTACTGGCAGTTAGCTGGTAATGACAGCTATTGGTACAGCCATAAGTACTCTCCCTGGAGTTTATTTTCTTGCCCGTAAAATGGAGTGATTGGACTAAATGACCCCTTGAGATTATTCCAGCTCTAATTTTCATTAAGCTTATGAGCCAAGCCTCTAAGCTTAAGAGCACCAGAGACAGGGCATTGCAAAAAAAGATAAAAATAAAACTTAGGGTTGAGCTGGTGAGGATGGAGTTAGTTATCAGCTACTATCAGTTAGTACCAGTTTATACTGCATAACAAACCACCCAGAACTTAGAGGCTTAAAATAGCAAACATTTATAATTTCTCATGATTCTGTGGGTTGGTCAGGTCACTCTGGTCTGGGCCAGCTTACCTGGGACTGAATGGTCTAGAGCAGGAGTCAACACACCTTTTCTGTAAAAGACTTAATAGACCATATAGTCTCTAGCAGCTATTCAACTCTGCTCCTGTAGCACAGAAGGGGCCATAGAGACACATGGCTGTGTTCCCATAAAACCTATTTACAAAAGCAGGTGGTGAGCTGGGGTTGACCTACAGACCGTAGTTTTCTAGCCCTAGTCTAGGTGTCTACCTGTTTAGTTCAGAATCAGCCAGGGTGCTTCAGTTCTCTTTACATAGCCTCTCATTCTCCAGCAGGCTAGCCTGTGTTCATTCACGTGGTGTACTTGGAGTGCCAGATGCAGTAAGATAGGAAAGTCCTATTGCATAGCTTTTTTCAAGCTTCCGCTTGTGATATATTTGCCTAATTGACCAAAGCAAGTCACGTGGCCAAGCTCTGAATCAATGAATGAGAAAATAGACTCTACCCCTTGATGGAACCAAGGGGCAAAGTCAAAATATAAAATGGTATGTAGACAGGGACAGAAGAAATCTGTAGCCACTTTTTTAATATGGCACAGGGAACCCTGTAAAAATATACGTGCAATAAATTTAAATTTTTAATCATTTGGATTTAACTAACCCTGAGCCAATTAGAAAAGTAATATTTTGAGATAACATAAAATATACTTTATTTCTTCTAAAAATAATTTTAATATTCTGATTACTTCAAGCTTCTCAACATGGAAAGAAATATCATCTGAGGAATTCCAGAGTTCCTCTGAAAACATAAACTGTGATTTATAGTTTGTAGAGATGAGACCATTAATGAGTAGATAAATAAAATCACTTTCAGCTGAATTTTTTTTTGCCCATATTTAAATGGAAAGCGACACCTATAGCCTACACCAAAAAGTAAAGAGTACACCGCTTGAGACTAAGCATACCCACTTCACACCATCATTTTCACTCTACTTTGATACCTATCCCCTAGGCAGCAGAGGCCTGTAATGATAGCAATCACTACAAAACTTGACCGCTGCTATTCTATAACAGAAAACTATCTATAATAGGGGTCTAAAAAAATGGAGAAGAATCCTTAGAAAGCCTAAGGTGGAATTCCCCCCTGAAAAATTAAAATAAAAATGAGAATATTCAGTTATTTGATACGGCTTTCAAAATAATAGATGAAATATCATTGTAGCCATTGTTGAATCTGGTACTAATAAATACCAATTTTTAAAATCATTTTAATTATATTAAAGTGGATTGTTAATTTGTCAGCAATAGCGAAACATAAAAACATACAGAATAGAGAGGTATTTGAAACAAATTGAACATTTCCTGTACTTGAGACAGATGCTTTCTATGTTTTAGCATGATTTGATTTGTTGTTCTCAAGATTAGTATTGTGAGCAAACCAGCAGCCCCTGCCCACCTAATTCTCAGGACAGAACAAGTAATCTTTAGGTAACCCTTTTAAAGAAAAAAGCAGTCATTCTTAAGCATTAAAAGGACAATGTCAATTATTTTATAGGTTACCAGTTGGGACGCAGTCAGAGAAGAGAATGAACTCACTTAAGAACCACGGTCCTTAAAGTGTAGCCCTTCACCAACAGTATCAACATCAACTGGGAATTTGTTAGAAATGCCAGCTATCTGGCCCCACACCTTACTCATAAATCAGAAACTCTAGGGGTGGGGCCCAGATATCGCTTAACAAGCACCCTTGCTGATTCTGACACAACGTGGGAACTACTGTATGAGAAGACAGGATGTGATGATTACCTTAAGAGGGACCTCTAGAAGCCAATTACATCTGATGATTTTAAACTACCTGCTTTCAGCAAACTTCATAATCCATTCACTTTTTTAAAAAACTGGATATTCAATCAGGAAATTCTAGTTACAGCAACATGAGTTGACTATGGACAATAGGTTTGATTGGCAAATCACATGCTATGAATACTTACTTTCATTTCTTTTTCAAGGTAGATGAGATCCTATAGATAAGGAAGCATCAGTTAACTGAACAGAACCAGAAGTGAGATTAAATTTCATTTCGTTCTCTGCAATAGTTTTCAAGAGGTGTGAACTTCTGTGACTCCTGGGGTCAATTTGCATAATAACAAGAGTGACAGAAACTTGTCCTTTTGCCTTTACAGCATTGAAATCACCCAATGTTTACACACACACACACACACACACACATATAAAAAATGAGTTTCTCAATTATCTGAAGTGCAAGAGGTATTTTTCTTTTAAAGAAAAAGCTAAAAGTAAATGGACACTTGAGACTGTTAGAGAAAAAGACATAGACAGGAAAATAACAAACTAGATGAAAAAGCAATTTAGCAAAATTTAGGACAAAATGATGGAGGGTAAACCGGACACGATGTGGAGTATGAAAGAGCTCCAAAAGTTTAGATTACTTTTTTACTTCTGTGGTGGGTTGCCATGAGTTTGCAAATTAGTTTCCCTGTTTTCTCCCTTCACGGAAGAAGTTGCGAATAGCCAGAATGTTAAATGCTTCATCTCCAATGACTTTCCACATTTTATTGTCACTCTTGAACATGACATTTTGGTAGAAATGCATATTTCATAGGACCTCCCAATGGAAAGTTACTTAACTGAAATCACTTTCCAAATACTTCTCTACCCAGTGGGCAACATTTCCAAGTGGCTACGCCCATCTGTGAAAAATCTTAGACTCAAATAATGTAGGGGTTGATGGGGTTCAGGACACCAAAAATGGGGGTTCACTACCCCAAAATATAGTACCTTGGCATAGTGTATATTTTAAGCTGAACAAGTTGGAAAAAAGGGCAAAAGAAGGAAGGTCACTTTGACCTTCCCCCCACCCTTCTCCCCGGAAATAGGTCATAAAACCCTCATGTGAAAGGTGACCTCCCTAAACCCAAAGCAAAAGGGCATCTTTATCTTTGAAGACAAAGAGACTCCAAAATAATCTTAACAAATAGGCCTTGCTAAATTTTGTCCAGAAGTATGAAAAAACATACTTCATACTCCTTAAATATCCTATTACATACAAGGGCTGTCCAGAAAGTACCCAGCCATGTAATATGAAAAATAGAGGCATTCATGGCTGGATTTTTTCCAGACAGCCCTCATATTTCTATATGACTGTCACTCTTTATCACCTCATATAAAAGTCCTGTTTCTTTGGGTCATTTCCTTAAGAAATCTCCCACATCATGTAAAATTTATGTTAAATACAATTGTATGCTTTTCTCCTGTTAATCTGTCCTGGCTGATTAAGTTTTTAGACCCAGTCAGGGACACTAAGATGGCTGAGGGAACTTTTTCCTTCATAACAAGATAATAGAAACTCATGAGGGAAAAAATCACCTTAAAATAGGCTGACCAGTTGTCCCATTTTAAACAGGACAGAAAGCAACGTTACTGTCCCGTTGCAGACAATACACATGGTCAGCCTACTGAAACCTTGAATTTAGTCAGTGAGATAGGCTGACCATACGTACCATTTGAAATAAGACAGTACCATTGTTTTTTCTTCTATTTAAAATGGGACATCTGGTCAGCCTATTTTAAAAGCAGAAAAAAAAAACCTTGATCTTTTCTCTATGTATATTTTACATAGTTGATTGTCTACAGTCATAGCTAATCAAGGTAAATTGTGTGGCATCCTGTCTTAAAGGTGAGAAAAAGAGACCTTTTATCATCTAGGTTACCACAAACCTAAAGCAAAGCACTACTAACCCGAACTGGTCTCAGATATTTAAAACTAAAATTTCTCTTTCCAAAGTAAGTCTCAAACTTGGATATAAAATTTTAGGTGGAATTATTAAAGGAAATGATCTTACATTATATGCTCCTTTTGTATTTCATGAAAGATTGGTTTTTACATCTTTCAAAAACAAAGAAGCTATAAAACATTTCCACTAATGAGAAAGTTAGGATGTTACCTGAGGCATTACATTGTAGGACTAGCTTATTACAAATAATTATTTGGTGATTTTAAAAGCTTTGTATGTGGATTACAATAAGTGTATATAAAGTTTATATGGAAGGCAAAAAGAAAAAAAAAAAACAGAGTAGCCAATACGATATTGGAGAACAGAGTATGAACACCACCTGACTTTAAGACCTACTATAAAACTACACTAATCAAGATAATGTAGTTATCAACAAAAGAACTGACAAATCAATAAATAGAAGAGAATAAAATGCCCAGAAATAGATCCCACACATGTAGTCCACTGATTTTTGACAAAGTAGTAAATGTAACTTGATGGAGAAACAATATTCTTTTCAACAAATGGTAATGAAAAAACTAGACATCCACAAACAAAATAACGAATCTAGACACAGATCTTACACCTTTTATAAAAGTTAACTAAAAATGGACCTACATATAAAATGCAAAGCTATAAAACTCCTAGAAGATAATATAGAAGAAAGTCTAGGTGACTTTGAGTTTGGCAATGACTTCTTAAATACAACATAAAAAATGCTACCCATAGAGTAAAAGACCTATATCCATGGAGTATAAGACATTGAAGAGTCAAATAAAAGAAGATACAAATAAATGAAAACAAATACCATATCATGGATAGGGAGAAATAATGTGTTAAAATGTCCATACTACCCAAGCAATATACCAAGGATACCAAAGAAAGGTATACACATTTCAAGAAAGGAAAAAATGTGTATTAAAATTGTAATACCCAATATATACCAATAACAAAAGATGACTATAAGTCACGTTTGACTTCTGCAATTATAAAAAGTGCTCAAAGTGGTCACCATCAGCATCCAGACACTTCTGATTACATGAACTACCACTTGAACAACGTTGACCAAAGTGTCCACTTGTATCACTGTGCATGCTGTTTCAGTTTCTTCCCGAAGTACTGCTGGTGTAGCCGGTTTTCTAGGGTCCATCACATCCATACATAGAAGTCAAAGGGTGTTAAGTCAGGAGAACATGGGGGAAACTCACCCACACCTCTTCGTCCTGTCCATTGTCCTGGCATATTCTCATTGAGGTAACTGCTTCTGCCATTTTCTTTAACTTCGAAAATGAATGACACTAGCTAGCATTCATTTGATTAATGGCATCTTTTGACTAAACATCATGCTATACGTTGCTACCATAATTTAATTCAACTTCAAAACTAATACATAGAAAACATCTCTTAAAATGTATATACATATTTTTGGCACCCTAATATAGATTCAATGCAATCCATATGAAAATACCAATGGCATTTTTTTACAGAACTAGAACAAATCTAAAATTTATATGGAACCAGAAAATACCTACAATAGTCATACAACCCTGAGAAAAAACAAAGATGGAAATATCACACTGCCAAATATCAAATCTTACTACAAGTTCATAGTCATCAAAACAGCATGTGTTGGCATAAAAACAGACATATAGATTAATAAAGCTGAATAGAGGGCCTAGAAATAAATTCATGCCTATGTGGTCATTTAATCTTTAACAAAGGAAGCAGGAATTTACATTGGGGTAAAGACAGTCTATTTAATAAATGGTGCTGGGAATACTGCACAGATATATGCAAAAAAATGAAACTGGGCCACCTCCTTATGACATATATAAGAATCAACTCAAAATAGATTAAAGACTTAAAAGTAAGACCTGAAACCATAAAATTCCTAGAAGAAATTACAGAAAATAAACTCTCAGGCATTACCTTTAGTGATATTTTTACAGATAAGTCTCCTTGGGCAAGGGAAACAAAAGAAAAAACAAACAAATTGGACAACATCAAACCAAAAAGTTTTTTCACAGCAAAGAAAACCGTCAACAAAACAAAGACATCCTTCTGAATGGGAGAAGATATTTACCAATGATACATATAATAAGTGGTTAATATCCAAAATTTATAAAAATTTCATACACCTCAACACCAAAAAAACCCCCAAAGAATCCAATTTTAAAAATGGACAGAGGATCTGAATAGACATTTCTCCAAAGAGGACATACAGATAGCTAATAGACATATGAAAAGATGCTCTCAACGTCACCAACCATAAGAGAAGTGTAAATAAAAACCACAATGAGATACCACCTCACTCCTGTCAGAATGGCTATTATCAATAAATCAGCAAACAGCAACTGTTGGTGAGATTGCAAATTGGTGCAGCCCCTATGAAAAATGATATGGAGGTTACTCAAAAAATACAATATTTAGAAATTGGTTGTTGATTTATATCAATCAATGTGCATACCTAAAAAAAATAAGCAAAATAAAATGGTAAAGGTATTTTCTAAAACAGTTTCTTCCCATTCAGAATATGATACTGTCCTCTGTGCTATCAAGAGAATTGTGAGACAACATTTATTAGAGGTTAATTCTTATCTCCAGAATTTCCTTCCAAGCTGCTGACACTCGTTATTTAAGGTTTGATGTCCCTGCTTTCTTAATCTTATCTGAAGATGTCAACAGAAGGTTTTCAAACAGGGCCAACTTGGAAGCCTTTCAAATGATCCTTAATGATGTGTTGACTGAAACATCAAAGAATTGCTACGGCTCAATTGTGCCACCCAGAATAGGAAGGAAATTGTACAGCCTAGTGGCAACTACATCACAAATGTCACCTAGGCATGTTATAAGATATTTTGCAATTTCAGAGTTGTCCAATATGAAAATAATATGTATCATGGAATCAAGGGTTTGGCTTTATTTTGTGTAATAAATCTGAGAGATTGTGCTAATAAATCTAAACTCATTTTATTTATCATTATTACTGACATATGTGTGCATATTTCTGCCATTCTATTTTGGATGTGTTTAAAATGGTAATAGGAAATGAGTACTAGACTTATTGGGGTGATCCATTCATAAGTTATATAAATGTTTAATCACTATGTGGTATACCTGAAACTAATACAATATTACATGTCTACTATAATTGAAAATTTTAAGTAAAATAAAATAAACAGGAAGTTTCAGCCTCCATGCAATCCACCATCTCAAATAGAAATATTCTCAAATCCACTCCTTTAAAAAAATTTTTTTTTAAACCCTAATGCATTATAGTGGGAAAAAATCAAAATATCCTTTAATTATTTGTTGGATCATTATAGCTCACTTCCTAACAAAACCTAAATTTGTGCTACAATTAGTGATGGAAATTAAAATCACCAGATAATGTTGTTTCATGGTGCAAATGTGAAGTGTGTAGCTGTTGAGAAACCACAGTTCCAGCTTTCAATATAGCACACTTACCTCATAAACGAAAAGGCAAAGTTTTCTGAATTTTAAAGTGTCTATGTAAGATGATTGCTAACAGGAATGTAGTCCTTGTAGAAAGAAAATTGGCTGCACCTAGTCCTAATGACGAGTCAATTTAATTCAAATAAAATCCCTCCTGAGTGAAATACTTAATATTTCTCCTCAAAATGGATTCAATGACCAGTGTTGCCATTTTTACTTTCTGAATAATACCCATAAAAGATAAGACTTTAAAAACATTATAAAATTCTAAATCCAAAAATGAAATTTTATTTGGTTGCATCTTGGATTTGAATAAACACTACCCACCCTCAGAAGTTAATAGAATGATCACAGTCTTCAAACTACAACAATGTTTTCCAGGAAACTTTAGGGCAGGAAAACAGTACGTCATTTTCTTTGAGAAAAAATAGTTTTACTCTGTTGGTTTTTAAATCCCATCGTTCTTCAAGGGAAGAACACCCTGCTTTTGAATACGGTTCATTGCTGTTCCCCTAAAACTGTAAAGAAGGGTCTGAGCAGAAGAGATTTATTATTTCTACTTTGACTATTATTTTCTCTCCTCTGCCTCTAAATGTGTGAGACACAGAAGAACCTTAAAGAGCAGTCATTAAACAAGCACAGAGGGTGAACAAATGATGAAAAATAATACCAATAGGGCAATTTTATTTTCTCAGAACCAGGGTCTCATTAAATGCTTTCAAACTTTAATAACTGTGTTAACTTGAAAAATACCTCTTCTGTTACCTTACTATATGCCAAATATATTTTATACACTAGAGACTCACTGAATACCAAAAGGCACAGAATTACCAAAGAAATTTAGACAAATTCTTGGAGAAAGACCATTGCCTCTTTTTCTCTATAATAATTTCAAGCACAGGAAATGAAAAAGTATTAGGCCACTGTTTCTTTAATCATTTCAGACTGTGGAAAATAGTGGACTGCCTATTTTAGCCTTCAGTGGCATTACCTAAGTTACCTTTTCCAGCTTGGAAGCTGAAAGAAAAGAATACAGACAAAAATGGTTTGACCTCACACACAACCCAGACATTAAGGATGGCATCAAATGGCCCGTGTAAAATATAGTCCCTTCTCTCTTAACTCCTCTTCACATTTCCAGGGTGTTTTTAATCTAAATTATGAAGGAACTCATGATCTGTTTTATTAGGTACAAAGGAAAGAGTTCATCAAAAGTAAAACAAACAAAGATCACAAAACTAGATCCTTTAAGACAAACTTTTATTTTATGACTCAATGTATTCACATCGCCTTGCAAGAGTTGAGTTGCAATGTCAATAAATATTTGATGCTGTTGTTTGTTCAAAAAATATTTAACTGAGCTGACCCAACTACATAGGAAATGTGGACTTGCCTTCTCTCCCTAATTTCTACCTCTTATACACACACACACACACACACACACACACACTCCAAAGAAGTTAGCAATAATCATTTTTCTTGGTTAATTCTCTTTCTTTAATATATTTAGCAACTACATTTCCATTTGTCCTCATATGCAGCTTTCTACCGTTTTCTAATCAATCACACTTCCAGAGAGCCAAGGGGAAAGAGATTTTGGGTGAGGAGTGTGCCTGTTTGCGTTGTGCTGCAAATTGCCTCTGACGAATACATTTCTACTCACCAGAAATTCAGCTGGGCAATATCACTTCTGGCAGTGTAAATGTATGCAAGCCTCCATAATTGCTAATGATGGGGAAAAGATCATTGAGCTTAATATTTGATGAGAAAGACAGAAAAATTATGATCGCTTCTAGTCCCCAATATGCTGAGCTCCCAAGTATCAGGAGGTGATGCCACGTGCCACGATAAAATAAATAACAGCGGGGAGCCTCGTCCGGATTTGTAACCTAGCCAGTCGGGAGGGATTAAGGCCTACTCAAAGAAGGTGATGAGGCAGTGGAGGGGACTGAAACCAGGTCAAAATCAGATTACGCAGAATTTTTCTACATCACAGTCTCAAGGACAAGACTGAGGCTGTCAAACAGGAAGGATGGGTCAGTAACGGGGTCACCAGCATGCCCGAACAGCACAGAGCACGGAAGGGTCTTCATTTCCGGTAAATCTTAAATCAGCCACTGGCAGTAACCCCAGTGCCGTATGTGCAGCAGCTCCCAGGATTGACCCCTGGGCTCCCGGCCCTCAGATGCGACAAAATCAGCTCAGTAGGTCTGTAGGGGATTGTTCTGGATGTGAGGAGCCCAGACCATTTTTGGCATCAATGCACCTGAACTGATTACTCCTTGTTGCTAATTAAGTGAAGGGACAGTCATTAAGAATCAGTGAACTCTCATCTCCCAAAATAAATGCCATCTGATGCACGCATCCATCCAGTTGGGTCTCACTAAGCCTTTCCAATTTTGAAGAGATTTTGCTCTTACTAGACGGTGCAGGATCAAAGGCAGGAGATTTATGGTAGGAACTGGAGTTGAGAAATAAATTTAAATATCATTATAGGGTTGTGGCTATAGAGATATTATTTTCTGAGCCGACTGGCATTCCAGCATACTCATATTTAATAACATAAATTAGAAAATGTCTATATTTGGTTTTTATTTCTGCTAAAAATAATTTTTTTTCTTATTATCCTTCCAGTCTTTAGTTAGGGCTTTTATTGCATTTTTACTTATTTTTCCTATAGTGATCTAAAAGTTAACATTGACAATGTCATAGGTCAAACAATGTGTTGGAAAGCACATTGATAGATGATAAATGATTAGATAGATAAGTAGGTAGATGACAAATGGATTTTATATAGATATAGATAGGTAGATAGATATTATAGATAGATAGCTAGACAGATAGATGACAGATTATACAGGAGTCTGAACTTATTTATATTCATGAAACGAGTATCTTTGTTAACAATAAGCTTCCACTTTTATTTCACTCTCCCTAGGCTATATAGTTAGAGTTGCATCAAATGTGAGGGAAATTGGCTACAAAGAAAATACATCCACTTCATAATCACAATCTCTTTTCACCGGGAGCACAGAGGCAACTATTTATGTCATGGGATCCAAGAACTCCCTCTCATGTGTGCTTCCTCCTGCAACCGTGGCCTCCTGGGGGTTCCTGAAGCAACACAACCTAGGTGGATACGAGTCTGCCCTCTGAATCTGAAGAAATGCTAAAGATCCCCTGAATTTCCCGTTTTATGGAAGCAAGAAAAAAGTGGTCTCCAACCCAGATCAATGATGTAAAATATAAAAGTTTAATTCTTCTTCTCTTTAGTCACTGGATTCGTTTCCTACGGTTGCTACGAGATACCATCACAAACTTGGATGGAAATTTATTCTCAGTCAGCCCTGGAGGCCAGGAGTCTAAAATCAGTATTACTGGGTTAAAGTCAAGGTAGAAGCAGGGCCTCACTTCTTCCAAAGGTTCTGGAGGAGATGCATTCTTGCCTCTTCCAGCTTCTGGTGATGGCCCGCATTCCTGAGTGTGACAGTTCATTCCATGTGTCAACCTGACTGGACTAAGGGATGCCAAGATAGCTGGGAAAACATTTCTGGGGGTGTCTGTGAAAGAGATTAGCGTCTGAATCAGTAGACTGAGCAGGGAAGTTCCCCTCACCAATGGGGGTGGGCACTGTCCAATCTGCTGAGGGCCTGAGGAGTACAAAAGGGCAGACGAGGAAGGGCACCTTTGTTCTCGCTGCTTGTGCCGAGATAGTCATCCTCTCCTGACCTTGAACATCTTGGGCTTTTAGAATCAAACCAGGATTTACACCACCAGCCCCTTCCACCCTCAACGGTTCTGTCCTTCAGATTTGGACTGCATTACATCACTGGCTCTCACTTCTCTAGCTTGCAGACAGCATATGAGTACCGTGGGACTTCTTAGCCTCCATAACCCCCTGAGTCAATATATATAAACAGAATCTATGGATTTATTCTGTTTATCTGAGGAACCCTCACTGATGCACTTGGCCGGTTGCCACATCACTCCACTCTGCCTCCTTGGTCGTATTCCTTCTCCTCTCCCTCTGTGTGACCTTCCTCTGCCTCTCTATTATAAGGACCCTTGTGACAACAATTAGGTCCACCCAGATAATCCAGATCCTTAATCACATCTGCAAAGGCCCTTTTGTCCATATACAGTAACATTTCTAGGTTCCAGGGACGAGTACCTAGTATCTTTGGGGACCATTATTTAGCCTATTATATTCGCATTGCACAAACTCCTCCCATTGACACAGGAGCCCACATCCCACAACAGACAGGAATAAAACCGAGAGAAGTGGGATGAGTACTCTCTGCTCCCAAGTCAGCGATGCTTACCCTCAGGAGAGCCGTCTAGTGATTATCTCTTTTTCATATTGACTCTCTGTTCCTTGCCACACACAGCGAGACACAGCCACCTCTTCTGAATACTGGAATCCAGGCACTGTGACAGCTGCAGACGTCACTGAGCCCACAGACGTCTTCACAGCAGATCGAACTGGTGAAAGCGGAAGATTTCACCCCCAACTAATCCTACCGACCCAGCAATCACCAAAGGACTCACCATGGGTCGCTTTTGCCCAGGAATGCCAATAGACGCTAATGGAGGGAAGGAGGCCTCACGATCAAATCAGTTTGGAAAATCCTGGTTTAAAACATGTGAAACACCCATTTTCTAGTGGCCCTACTGAGAGCGTTTAATGGGCTACTGCAAGTGGGGATGCTCCTGGGACGGGATGGTGTAGCATTTTCCAGTCATGGCACCCCTTTTTGTGTGGGTTAACTTCGGGGAACTGTGAGGACATATAGATAATAGTTTGTGAAGCACTAATTTAGACTACGCAGACAATACAAAGCAAACAGAATGGTTGTAGCTATTTAAAAAAAAAAAAAGAAGAAGAAGCCAGATGTCAGAGAGCTCCAGGCATTCTCTCCCGGGAGTTTCAGAGTTTACAGCAAATCTGAAACTCGGCCTGACTTGCGCGTCCCCCACGTCGTTTAGCTGGATGTACTACCTACCCAATTTTGTTTAAGACACATATTTTAGCATGGCACAGAAGGCCTTGTCCCTCCATAAATAAGGAGTAATCAAATCCTACTAATTACAAAAATGTGCCCTATGGTATATCAAAATGTAAGCCTAGGTAATAACTGCAAGTGAGTGTTTCCAGAGTGATCTTTCGGGTAGCATGACTTTTTATTTTTCATTCTGGAGCCATAGAGGAGAAAAGTGTTCAGTGGTCTTTGGTACCTAGGAGTACAGTACATCCTGGGACTTGCCTACCCACCCTGCTTGGGTGAGCAGTCCAATCAGAAAGCTATAGACAGACCAATACGCAGCCTTTGTGTCATGCTTCTAGAGGTAATGGATCGGTCTCTCTGACCGTCAGAGTAAGTTGCTAAGCAATACAGATAATAAAAGTAAGTATGGGACATACCAAACATCACCAAAATCTTTCATATTACGGTTCCTTCGATGACCTGGAGATAAAGGATCTTATTTGACTCGTTCAGAGACATTGAAATCTGGAGACCTCAGGACAATGGCCTTCGTAAGAAACTGTCATTAGAGCCCTTGTGCCTCAGGAATGGATCTGACCAATGAAGAACCCCACAAAAGCATTCAGATACATCAGGGAAGAACAAGGGAACTATGTTATGTTTATTCTATTCACACATTTTAAAAGAACACACCTGACAGAATGGTTGGGACAAGGAGGATCAATGTATAACAGACAGCACCTGCTCCATAATTTGCAAGACACGGTGCAAAATGAAGATGGGGACCTCTTGTTATCATAGTCGGCAAAAAAACTGTCTCCTTGCTTTTGCCATCTGTCCCAAGCCTACCCTACAACAGGGTGCACGGGGTTCAGGTCCCACTGTGGGTGGAGACGAGGTGGTTGCTGGGAGGGGCAAGAAAGCAGGTAACTGAGACATCTGTCCTGGGGAGACACCCCAAGGTGGCAGAAGGCAGGACCCCTCACCTGAAATGAAACTCTAAGTCGCTGGCCTGTATTCCTTTGTCTTATCAGACTTCACTTATGTAGCCCAAATTTAAAGATTACATTATTAAGATTTCAAGACCACAACAGGAGAGCATTAAACCCCAAGTGCCTGCACTAGTCACACACCCAGGAAGCAGGTCCTGGGCATAGATGGTCCAAGCCAAGGACACATGGGCTGAGTAGACCATGACAAATGAGAGCTGACAGTCGATGGAAATGGCTGTTCTGCCACAGGAAAATTGGCCTTTCCATATCTTTCTCTGCGCTGGTGAGCTGCCAAGGAAAAACAAATGAGATATAACCAAACCTGCGATGAATGTGAGGTTTTCCAGGACGTGCTTTAAATTGTTTCATTTTCTTTTTCTTATTATTGGTGACCTTTAGTTACTGCTTTGTTACTTGGTAACTATAAAAATGTTTAGAAGGTAAATCTATATTCTTTTTACCTCTTTCTAACTCTTAGCCAAGTCACCAATTTTTCATTTGCTATAGTGCCAAGGAGATCCACAAATTGAATCTAATGTTTATTGAATTTAATTTCCCCACTAGTTGAAAGTTACCTAATACATAGAATGTACGATTATGCATTTGGTAGATGATGATAGAATCAGAACAATTTTTTCTGTATCCATTGGGTTTATCTAGCAAAACTTCATATATTGCTGAACTTCTATCATCTGCTTGGTAAAAATTCACAATACAGGGATTGAGACCCCAAAATTTTATGAACAAGACAGTTATTGAATTTTCCCTTTTTTTCTTAGATTTTCTTTATTATATTTACATATAGTTGGCATACAATCTCATATTCATTAGTTTCAGGTGTACAAGATAGTGATGTGACATTTTTATACCTTACAATGTTATCACCCCACGAATTCTAGTAATCATCTGTCACCATGTAAACTTATTATAGCATTATTAACTGTATTCTCTTTCCCCTTTTCACCTATCCCCTCACTCCCTCCCTTCTGGTAACCAACCCTTTGGTCTCTGTTTCGATAAATCTGTTGTTTTACTTTCCTGACATATACATTGTGTGGGGAAAGTGAACCCATATATTGTCTTTCTCTGCCTGACTTATTTCATTTAGCTTAATACCCTCTAGATCCATCCATGTTCATTTCATCCTTTTCATTGCTGCATAATATTCCTGTGTGTGTGTGTGTGTGTGTGTGTGTGTGTGTGTGTGTGTGTTGTCTTCTTTATCCATTCATTGATTGATAGACACCTAGGTTGCTTCTATGTCTTGGCTATTGTAAATAATGCTACAATGAGCATAAATCTTTCCAAGTTAGTATTTTCATTTTATTTGGATAAGTATCCAGATGTGGAATTACAGGGTATTGCTTTATCTGGTTTTAGTTTTTTGAAAAATCTCCACGCTGTTTTCCATGGGGGCTGCACCAGTTTGCAGGCACACCAACAGTGCACAAAGGTTCCCCTTTCTCCACACCCTCACCAACACCTTATTTGTTGACTTTATCATGACAGGCATTCTGACAGGTGTGAAGTGATATCTTTGTGGTTTTGATTTGCATTTCCATGATGATTAGTGATGTTGAGAACATTTTCATATGTCCGTTGGCCATCTGTATATTTCTTTGGAAGAATGTCTTTTCCTCTGCCCATTTTCCAATGAGATTGTTCATTTTTATTACTTTTTTTTTGGGGGGGGGGGTTATAGAGTTGTATGAATTTTTTATATATTTTGGATACCAACCCCTTATTGACTATATCATTTGCAATTACATTCTCCCCTTCAGTAGGTTGTCTTCTGTTTTGCTAAAGATTTCTTTGGCTGTGCAGAAGCTTTTTACTTTGATGTAGTGACTTTTTTTTAATGTAGCTTCTCTTTGCCAAACTCAGAGAATCTAAATGCCATTAAATAAATAAAAAATATTGTCTCCAAAGCTAGAAGAGACCTAGTGACAAAGCGCTGCTAAAGAAAATACCAACATTTTATCACCACTGCCTGCAGTTCTTTCAAAATTATGAAATGACTTATAAGGTTCTGACAAGGGAATAATACAGTATCAAATACAGTCTTATTAACTGTAATACATCTAATTCTTGAACAGATGCACTGTCTCCATTCAACCACCTCCAGGGGCTAATTTAACACCTCAGGGGTTAATCTGAGGGAATAAGAGAGTATATTTTTGTTTCCTCTTGATAATATCACACTTGTAGCTGGCTCTGCTGCAGTTTTAAGTAAAGGACACAGGAAAATAGCCCTGTTTGAGTCCCAGAAACAAAAACACCTGAGAGGTTAATTCCTCCCAGGACTTGTGTCTATTACTATTTAACCTAATTGTAGAGGTCTGGAAAGAACACAGTCTAAAGTAAGAGCATAGTGAAACCAGTTTCTAATTAAGTGGACATTCAGCAGGAGACAGGTTTTATAATCTTTGCAGAGACAGCTGATAAGAATAGTTCCCTAAAAAGAAAGTTATTATTTCTACCACCAAACCTCTAAGCTTGATTTGTTCACTTACTTTGCATCTATGCATTCTCTAGGTAAACTTGCACACTGTCTTATTTTCTCTCTGGAATAATTATAATATTAATTATTAATTAAATTTAATAATAATTTAATAATAATGTTCTTTTAACTAGTTGGTTTGGGTAAACTTACTCTTACAGTAACAATAAATACCAGATTTGCAATTGCTTTTTAAAAGCAGCAAAATTTAAATTCATACCAAAATTTAATTTGTTGAGTTTCCCCTACTTGAAAATCTCTTCTTTATTTAAGTTTCTTTGTGGCTAATACTTTAAGAACACTGGAAATATCTGTACTATCTCAGGAAATTCTGTATGTTTGAAACAGAATGACTAGAATAACAACCAAAAACATTTATCTTGAAGCAACTATTAATGTGAAGAACAGATTGCTTAAACCACTGCTATTTTCATGTCTTCTTTGATGCATTCCGTTTGGCAGGTAACACAAAATGAGCTTTAAAATCAGTTTGCTTTTGTTACAAAAGAGCTGTGTAAAGTTAAAACACAACTTTCAAGGAGAAGGATAGTACATAAAACTTAAATGGAGACAAATTGACACAACTCAGAATTTTTTCTTAGAAAAACAGTTGGATAAGGATATTTTGTCAAAAATGTGAACACTACCACATTTCAGTTCTTAAAAATCAGAGCTCTCTTCCTGCATTTCAGCAGAAGACAAGAAGCCCATCAACTACACAACAGTAAACATGAAGAAAACAAAACGTAATACCATATTTTCTTCAGTCTGCCAATTTCAGTCTCATGTTTAATTACTTTAATTAATCCAAATTGCCAAAATATTAACAGATGGCACTTTTAAAATTTTGGTTGTTCACCCTGTTATAGTAAAACTTTTCATATTGTTCAGCAACTTGCAAGTTTGAAAAACATGAACAGTATTGAACATCCAGTTAACACACTTCCTCTGCTGGTTAATAGCTGTCTGTCTTCTTCAAGTGTAAGTATATCCAAGTTTATAATCTCTTATGTGTGGTCCTTTTACACATCAGATTTTCTATTTTACACTTCTTTATGAAGAACCAAGTCACGTAAGGAAGTTATGAATAAACAAGTACATGAAAAATTCTTAAAACAATAGGTTTTTAATTAAACTCATTTTATGCAAAACCTTCCTTCTTGCCAAATTCCAAACATTTTGAAGATGATACCACTATCATATTTTACCTCCTATCTTTCATCTCCTACAGATTAATACGGTGAAAATTACTTTTCTTTTTTGATTCCCAGCCAGGGAACTACCCTCCCCCCACCAAAAAAAGAAAAGAAAATTCCTATTTTTTCTCCATTTACAATAGCCACTTCTAAAAGCTTTTACTAAAGTCTTTCTGCTTCAGAGATAACTATATAAACTCCAGTATCATATAATACTTCCTACAATATGTGGAACATTAACTATAAAGGTTAACATGCATACAGAAAATTATTCATTGCATTCCATTCATTAAAAAACTCATTTTCAGTTAATAATGAACAATATTTTCCTCTCATAGATTTAATCTCCATTCCTACAGCTACCTTCCCAGTCCAGGTCATCATTTTGTGTTTACATTCCTTATGCCAGTTACTCTAGTTACACTACTACCAGGAAAATGTCCCTAAATCCAATGTAATAATTTCACTCCTCTGCTCATAAATCAATAGTCATTTTGAAACAAACCACTTTTGCTTTATTTCCTCCATTAGCCTTTAAGGAAGTTGTAAATCCCTAAAATCAAGTGCAAAACTTGGCATTTGTATACATATGCTTGGTTCTGGAGAAAGGCTTCCATAGTTTATGTCAGGTTATCAAAGGATTCATGACATGCCCTCCAAAGGTAAGTCCTCACTTCTTTGCGTATGCTTATGCCTTGCCTCTTTACACATACATTAATGTGTACATCACATTGGCCCTTTGCCCTTCTGGGTCCCATACATAGAATGGCCTCCTTTTCCACATCCTCTATCCACATTCTAGTCTTCCTTCTGGACACCCAGTCAAGTACCATCTTCTGCGTATAGGTTATTCCAACTGCTCCTCAACTCCCATTGCCCTTTAAATAGCAGCATTTTCTTTAGCACTTAATTGTTCTCTAATAATTTCCCCATTACAATCTAATAATCATTTTCTGATGTTTGTGTCATGCACATTGGTTTTATTTTCCCAACTAGACTGCACATATGTCTCTTACTGCTTAGCACGCCTTTTTCATCCACCCAGGCGTTAACTCCCTTAGGGTAGAAAGCATGTCATTTGTAGAAGTTGGACAATTAATTTCATGAACTCACCCTAGAAAAAGTGTTACATACCTCATTGTTCAATATCACTATGGTCACCTTCAAAGCGTTACTAAAGTGTTACCCAACCTGCCCTATATGCAAATTTCACAGGCGGGGATGTGGTGAAAAGTCTTTATTTAAAAGCCGCCTAATTGCTAAGCGCCCAGAAGGAGATGATCCCACCAGACCAGTCTCAGGCTGCCCCTGGAGTTCCGTCTCCCTTTTAAGGATACCATCCCTTGGGGAATGCAGGCGGCCTCAACATCATTCTCCTGGTGGATCCCCCTTGCCTCTGGGCCCCAGACATGGGGAGCCTGAGCCGCTCCACCATGCCTAGCCCCCGGGCTGTTCCCCCCGACCCAGAAACCAAGCGCCTGAAAGAGGGAGAGAGCAGACCCCCAGCTGCGGTCTCCTTCCTTTTAAATTCCCCATCCATGCTCTGCATACCGAAGTTGTTTAACTTTCCGGCAGCCAATCCCTGCCCTAGGCTGACTGATGGGTCGTCTCCTCTGTGGCCACGCCCCGGAAGCGAGAAGGCGGGCCTTTTGCCCCTGTCAATTACATTCTTGCCCGAGGCCTCGCTTTTGTGCCTCTTGCTCCACCTCAAAATGCTTCCTGCCTATAACAGAAGCACTCCCCTTGGGAAGCTGTGCACGGACACCAGTCCCTCGTCCACCCTTCAAAGCAATTTTGGAACTCTTTTTCTGGAATGGCCATCGGAGCTGTCATCGTCCCCAAAATCTGTCAATTAACTTTGCAAACTTGCCACTGTGCACTTAGGTTGGCAGCACTGTACAGACAAACTCGGTAAGCTGTCATAGCCTTGCCTCAATGTCAGCAGCACTGACAATTCGAACCCTGTAACTTTTTTGTTGTGGAGCTGTTCCGTGCATGGTGGATGTTCACAGCATCTCTGGGCTCTGTCTACTAGAGGCCAAGGTTATGACACCTTACCGAGTTGTTTGTACAGTGCTGCCAATGAAGCGCACAGTGGCAAAGTTTGCAAACTTAATTGTCAGTTTGGGGGATGACAGCTCTGATGGCCATTCCAGAAAAAGAGTTATAAAATTGTTTTGAAGGGTGGACTAGGTGCTGGTGTCAGCATAGCTTTCCAAGCAGGAGTGCTTAGAAGGTGACCATAGTGATATTCAGCTTTGTCCAACCTTGTAAGTCCATTCCCAAGGTCTGGTATCTCATCTAGTGTCTCGTGTAGAGTTTCCCTAAATGTTTAATGGTAGAACTATATAAATGTTATAATGCAAATAAAACACCTCATTATTTTGCTTCCTTCAATTATATAGGTATTCCAAAACATACTTAATTATGTTTTTTTTTTATTTTTTGTGAAAATATTCACAATCTAAGCTTTCACTTACTTGAAAAACTCATAAATAAGGAATAAAAGGGTTTCACTTTAGTTATGGTGGGGCATGTCCTGGAAGTTATAAGGCCTAAATGCTTTAATCTCTGAGAAAGATGCATTAACTCACTACAAAACATTAGAAATTGTACAGGAAAAATAAAAAGATGATAAGAGACAACCCAACATCTTGTTTTGTGGAGACTATATCCATATTTCCCATGGATCATGCCAGCCTGGTGGTAAGTGCTCAGGTTGCAGGGTACAAAACAACATCTCATTGCATTGTTTTCTTTTGGCCTGCATGAAACAGTTTTCCATCTCCTTAAAGGCTTTCCTGTACAATTCACTTAAAAAAGGAATGGGAGACAACAGAAAAAAAAGGCAGGTTGTCATAGATCTCTTTACTAGTTCAAAAACCTGAATACATTAATGACAAACAAAATTAACCAGTTATTCTCTACCCTTAACACCATTAGAATCAACTGGAAAGCTTTAGGAAGAATACATGTATCAGACACCCAGCCCCAAATTTAATTATTGTGAGATGGACTCTAGGTATTATTTTAAGCTCCCCAAGTAATTCAAACATAAGTTCAGATTTGAGAAACTCTGCCCTAAACTTAAACAGAATTGTATCTTTTACAGGAAAATGGTGATTCCCCCTGAACCCCCACCCCCGATCTGTGGTCTTCTTGAAGAAAGAATTCAGTCGAGACAGAATTCATGAAACTATACGATAGTTAAGAGTTTATTAATAAAGGAAGTACAATCCAAGAAGTGGTGTGTGCCGACACAGGATAGGAAAATAGCCCTTCCTTCCGTTGTTTGGGGGTTCTTATATCTATGGGCGGTTCAAGTCCCCCCTTGCCTTGTGATCCTTTTGAAAGAAGCAAAGCTGCATAATAATCTGGTTTTGGGAAGCAGGGCTTATGGTTGAGTAAGTGGGGCTACCTTTCCTGTCCTTATTTTTTTCAATTTGAAGATAGCTGATAATGGGCCCAGGTGAATTCTTTCTCCTGCATTCTTTTTCTGGTGACTTTATCTTTTTAATTTGGAGGCAGCTGCTAACTTCTCCAGGAGCTGGACCCAGGTGATCCCCAGGGTGATGACCTCTGCTCCTCCTGTCACTCACGACTAACTTCGTACCGAACATAACCAACCAGCATTTTCTGGGGTAACTTACACAACTCAGTAAACTAAATCTCTATAATATAGATTCTGGGCATGAATGAGAGAAGGAGAGGCAGAGAGTTAGGAAGGAAAACAGGGAAAGAGAAGACTAGAAATGGCGCAAGGAAGAGGAAAGTAGGAGAAGAGGTGATGGGGTGAAACTTGGCTTTAGCGATACCAGACCAACAATTCTGCATCTTCACAGGTTTTAAAGCTTGAGCTCTACTAGCTCTTCAAACAACCATTTTATTAAGTTGACTCATAAGTCCTTTTTTCCAAAGTCCCTTGAAATTTAGGTGACAGGTTCCCAAACATAGCAGAGTCATCAGATTCAATTCATGTTTTTTCTTCTCGATACAGATTTCTTGTCCCACCTCCAAAAGCTTCTAATTCAGGAAAATTGCAGGGGGGTTCGAGAGTTCACACCCTTGTGTGTTTCCCAGGCATGCCACAGTCAGGCTTGAGAATTGCTCATCTAGATCACTGGGTAATAAAGTGCTTCAGCGCAAGAGTGTCCTATTTAAGTGGTTGTCAAGTCAACTTTTTCAAAATACACACATTCAGGCTCAACCCAAGAGATACTCATTTGGCAGGCAGAGAATTTGTGCTAAAGCATGTGTATTTTTAAAAGCACCATAAGAAATACTGACGCATCCAAGGTTGAACATCCTCCGTGAAACATATTTTTTTAATGAATACTTGTTGAATAAATAGAAGAATGATGGGGTATAAAATTCCCATGGCTTTTGCCTCCTTTTAAATTTGCTTTTGACTTGCAATAGTATGTTTATATTATTTATGTTTTGGGTAGACGGTGCTTAATATTGGTCTCATAATTCCCTGGAAGGCTTAATGAAAACAAAGACCAATCTGACTTACACACGTTTTCTTCATGAAGTCAGGATTCCAAACGGTGGTGGAGAATGCCATGATTTAATCCTGTCTGAATGGTGATCTCATTCTCCAATGAAATCATGAAAGGATCTTGACTTTATTTAGTAGGCATCTTGGTACAGAAGGTAGGGCTTGGTCATCCCGCAAATCCAACAGCCAATTACTTAAATATTGTTCACCCTTATCATATTATCCACTTACCAATTCAGAATTTGGGGACTGGGGGCCAAGGTAGTGGGAGGGGGATATCCTAGGATTATCTATTTTTAACAAGCATTTGTGGGTGATTCTATGATTAGGCAAGGTTTAGAAACAACTGAAAGGAGAAAAATGAAAATCAACGAAAATATGGAGGGAATGTAGGATAAACAACCAGCATTTAATCCAATAGATAATGGAAAGCAACTGATCATCAAATTATTTAGTATAGGTTGCAAGGTACTGAGACTATGCCTTCATAAGATGTGAAAAACAAGGGAGACAATATTACGCCAGAGCCTATGAAATAGTAGTTAAGAAGCACAGCTTTTAAAATTTAACTTGTGTACGTTTCTTATTAAGTCTACCCATTATTTTCACTTCAAGAAATGGTTTCGACTGACTAACAATAAAACCACAAATACATGAATGTTGAACAAAATAAAAGTGTCAATTTATAAAGATTGGAGGTAGCAAGTAATATATATAAAATTCTCACTGATGAACTGAATTCAAAGCTTTTCCCTGAGCTTCCTAGCAGCCTAAGTAACAGGGACATTTTAATGTTGTATACCTCTCATGGTCTAGCAGAAGAAAGCACATCAATTTATCAGGAAAAACAAACTTTTTCTTAAATCCCAGTGTTAGGAAAAATTTGTTCCAAGGTTCTATATATAAAGCTGATAAAGTAATAGGTCGTGAAATCCAATGCACTAAAGAATAAGGAATGCTACTCAACATATGGCTATTTTTAATATCAAAGCCTCAGCGAAAGCAAAGGGCATATCACAGTGCTAATGATTTTGTAAAGGTGTGCAGACTTCTGGAAATTTCCTCCAATTAAAGAATGATTAGTATCACATTATGCTCAGAAAACCTCAAGAAATTAATAAGTCCATTAAGCCTGTGTTTTCCTAAATCAATCACATGTAAGAGTCACACAGGAGCTATTAAAAAATGTAAATTCCAATACTGCTGCCTAGTATCTCTGAATTGGGACCAGAAATCTAGATATAGAACAAATGATTCTCAGGTGATCATGCAGCCACATTTGGAAACCCACCCCTAAAAACTACCACCTTCAGAAATTAGTTGTCACTACTAGAATGGTTCTGATTCAAGATGAAAGAACCCAGCAAGGGTCTGGCAAGCACGCTGGCTGAGAGTGAGAGGCTCTCAACAGGCTCTCAGATCAGTTTGTCCACGTACGGTCCATTCCCCACGGTAGCTTGCTACAAATAATTTATGCTGAGGACCCACCCAGAGTGAGAGAATCCCTGTCTTAGTGGTGGAATGTAGGACTCTGAATTTTAACTACTATGCCAGGTGAATCTTTGCATGATAAAGTTTGAGAACTTTCATTCTACCGTTTGGACATATATAAATGAGGCGAGGAAGGATAAAAAGATACATCGTTATGGAAAGGAAGATTCCTGACTTGAAATGCAGCCACAGGGGAAGCCTCCTGGAGGATTTCTCACAAGTCAGGCCAAGATTTCTTAGAAAGCAATTTCAGATCAGATCCAGAGCTCTAAATGGAAACCAACTGAATGTTTCAACATTCATGGTGAGTAGTTAGTTCTCTGGCAGCTTTCAGTTCTAGCAAATGTCTGAATATGGTACCGGTTGGCATTGCAGACCTATGCTTCCAAATATAATCACCCTTCCTCTGAAATCCCTTTTAAACAACATCTAAGCCAGAAGAGACAATCTAGCTCATCTAATTAAATTCTCCCAATTGGAAGATGCAAAAAGCTGAAGACAAGAGGTCATGTCCGAGGTGACAGGGCTAATTTTGTCACGGGCAGCTCAAAACTCTGGGTGCGTGACACTATCACAACCTGATTTCTTCTGCTACAGACTTGCTAATGCAAACCAGGGTTCTTATTAATTTAGTTTCGTTCTCTTTTAAAGAAAGGCTTAATTTAGGAGTTGTGAAAGGAAGAACTTAATTATTTTAATATGCTATCTTTTATATACTAAGAAGATACTGGCCTGCGCTCAGTAAATATAGATGTTTTTCTTTTTAGGGAGGAGAGGCGATTTGACTCGGCTTTGGTTTTGATTTGCTGCTTGTTGTATTTTTTTCTGGTTTGAGATAATACAGCCTCCACATTTATACACAGCCCATTGTGTAGGGGTGAAACCTGGGCCTTTGAGCAAAGCGACCCCAGTGGTCTGCTAGCTGATCCTGAGAATCACCTTGACCTTTGTGGTACAGTGTTGTAAAGCTGGGATAGCTCTGGGTCAATCAGAAACCCGCCCCTTAAAAACAAAAACAAAAACAAAAAACCAGTTCTTTCCTGTCATTTCCCAATCATTGTCCAGCCCTCTTGATGTAAATTAATCGTAGCTATAAATGAGTTTAGCCCCCAAAACCCACATATAGATCTAACCCTAACATTACACATTCTGACTTTATATTCAAAAGGAACTCAGAAAGAAATGGCTCTTTTTAGCTAGAGTTTTTATCTGCAACTGTCATCCATAAGTCTCCTTAACAATTTATAAATCTGCTTTTTAAAAAAGGGAAAAACTCTAACACTAATTATTTTTCTAAACACTTTAGAGAGTTTCCATGTTTTCTGTATACACTTCTTCCTTTTCCTTTTACCTTCATGTGAGCCAGGTCTACTTAGAATTTGATTGAAAGGGTCCTAAAGGCTTGCTAACCAAAGCGCTGAGGAAGCGAGCACGTTTTAGGACAGCAGCCTAAGCAAACAAACCCTGCTGCAACAGGATGAGATGCTCCTACATCACAAGAGCTGTTTCACCCCAGACTGTTCAGGGAAGGATGTTTTTATTAAAACTTAAGTGAAAGATGTTGTCAATAGACATCTCTTCTTTAGATTTATGGAATTTAAGAAAACCTATTGAATGGGACAATCATAATTAACACACCCTGCCCCGCCCATAAAAATGCTGATATTTGGTGTGATTTCTGTAATCTTGATAAAAAATTTGTCAAGTAAGATAAGTGAAATTTATTTCTTTTGCATTTTGATTAATTACAATTACATTTTTTAAAACTCTACTTACAGGTCAGGCAACATACCCAAAATAGAAGCTTTTGACCCTATACATTATTGATTGATTACTTACTACTTGCCATGCACCATTTATCATACCACCAATTGGAAAGATTCTTTTAAAGTCATTCAACAAACATCTGTAAATCTTCACTTCTGAGACTAGGAATATAAGGAAAATAAGACATGAGCTCTTTATGGAAAGAGTCTATTGACAGGTATGAAAATAATTACAATTCCTTGCGGTAGGTGGTAGAAGAAGTTTAGATGTAAATAAGCCCTTGAAACGATCAACTTTTATTTCAAAGTCTTCTTCAAGCTGAGGTTTATCACATAGGGAGTTGACTAGGATATGTGTATGTCCTAAAAGCCTTTCCCTGCAAAGAAATAGCAGGACTACATGTGCAAAGGCAACGTCATCAACAGGCTTAGTGCACTCAGAAGATTAATGTCCTGGTGTGTGTGTCTAGGGTGAAGAAGAAGGTAGTGAGAATTGTAGAAAATTAGTGCAGAAAAGCAGGCAAATGCCAAATTATAAATGACTTTATATGCTCAGTATTCCCTGTAAAGGTATTTTTTAACTTTGCCCCATAAATGTTGAGGATCAAAGTAGATCTAAACTAGAGGAGTAATGAAGATAAAGATGACCAAAAACATGTATGGGGTACGTATTTTTATATCTGGTGATCAACATATGGTAAACTGTGTAGTTGAACAACAAACCTAACTAAATAGATTTCTAAGGTGAACACCTCTGTGAACAAAGGTAAATTTGAGGCAATCTTTTGCTTTTGCTCTCAATCATGATTTTAATTTAAAACTGTAAATTTGGGGATGTTTTAGGGACAACAAATGATAGCTATCATGTCTTGAAGCTAACACGTAAGCATTCACTGAACGTAGCTGCTCCTACCCTTCATGCCCGTGGTCGATCGCAGTGCCACATTCTCACCACTGCAGTCTGGCTTGTATGGGTCCAGAATCATTATTCTTCCTTAGCATCGCCTAGGGACTTCTTCTGTCAGGCAGCTCAGGTGAATGTCAACTGAACACTCAGCTAAAAATAAAATAAAAGTACAAAATCTATGTACTGAGAGATTGCAAGTTGAACTGTAAACACCCTCTGCTGAAACAGAACAGAAATAGGCAAATGCAGTTTTATAAGGGCCTTCCAAGGACGTAAGAGAGTACTTCTCATAGAGTACAAATTGAGAAACATGTGGACTCCTAATCAAGCTCTTCTGGGGCTACTTTAAGTTCCCTTCTCTCAATAGATAATGGATCAGTTACAGATGTCAATTCCTCCCCTACTTTACCACCCATCTCACACACACACGCATGCATGCACGGACACACATATGTCTGCACATGTCTGCAAAGTTAAGAGGAAGTTATCAGGCTGAATTGGTCCTTCATTAATTCTTCAACATTTTCCTCTTTCATTAATGTCTTCTCAGTCCCAAAATGGTATGTCATCTCTTTCTTTCACACCACCAATCTTATTTGTGACTCTACCTTCCGAATATATCTATTAATAAAATCTAACCTCTTCTCACCACTTCCATTTGTACTACCCTTTGCAGAATTTTGTGATAAGGAACCAGGAGAATGAAAATAGGGGGATATGAAGAAAGAACGTTTTATGATGTGTATATATTAATAGTTGGTGGAAGGAAGCCACTACAAAGAAGAAAATAGAACTATTGCAGGTGGAAAATAATAGATGAAAAAATATTTAAAGAGTTTACTGTGTACTTCTTATCACCTTCATAGTGTTTGATCAACATAAGTAGGTGTTCTAATTACTTTGATTTAGGCTTAGTGTACTATAAGCCTTTGGATGATGACTTCTCCTTCAGGCCTGAACTACACGAGTTCTGTCTTAGTAGAATTACTGGAGAGCCTCCCTTGGTTGTTTCCTGTCATTCCCATAGCTCCTACATTCTTCTTACGTAGATAAATGTACTTATAACTTTAGTCCTGCTTTCTGTCCTAGACATCAACCTTGTATTTTAACTGTCTTCCTCTCTTTAAAATTTATATGCTAATGTTGCTCCCAAACCTTCTCTTAAACTTCCAGATTCTGTGAACAGCCTCCCCCCACCGAGGTAAACAGAATCAACTTTGCCTTCTTCCTGTCACTGTCCAATCTATCACATCTCCCTCTAATGTTTTGTCCACCTCAACCACCACTCAGTCCTTACAGAGCTTAGGTCTCTGACAAGAAGATAAATGGACTGTATTTCAGCAAGTCTAGGAGAGGCACACTACCACAATAGATAGGTCTCCCCAAAGAAAGGAGGCCATAAATCAGAGAGCAATTCTGGAGTGATGTATCTTAGAACATCTGCTCTTTATAGCCCTCATGGAGTACAAATTAATGCTTGACTAACCTGGAGAGCCCATGATGACCTGCCTCAGGTTCCCTTCCATCCCTCTGCCACCCTCTTGCATATCCATCCTGTATGCCATCAGACCACCCACATTTGGGCCTGTGTAGGGTCTTGTTTATAGTTACAATTCATTCATAGAAATTCATGATAGTACTGAGGATCTTAATAAGGCCATAAGTTGTAAAAAGAGTTTTTGATCATTTTAAGACGTGAGAATCCTATACCTCTATTACTTTCTTCCATCCTTAGATTATTAGTAAGAATAGACTCAGTTTTGTAAATCTTTATAAATTGTTACCAGTTTATATTGTCAATTCATAACTACTAAGTGTTCTTATATAGTTAATAGCATAGGAAGCATTAATGTCATCAATGGACATAACCTATTGTTTTGCCAAATAAATGTGTGGCTCATCAGTCCATTGAATCCTCCAATGTGGAAGATTCCAGTCCCAACCCACTGGCCTCACACTCATCAGAAAAGCTTTGGACAGGTGATACAGAGACCACAGCTACACCCTGAAGGTGAGTGATAGTAAAGCAGAATTATAAAACAATCATAGAAATGGAGCCCTAAGTTAAATTACTCTTCAATTCCTTGTGTTCCATTACATCATTTACAAGCCTGAGCACGAGCACGAGCATAAGTATGTTCTGTCGAGTAATTCATATGAACTAGAAAGCACACTTCCTGGCCTAAAGCAGCATATCATTTAGTGGTGGAACATGAAAAAATAAAACACTAAATAATGTGTCAGAAGAATTTTTAAATACAGATAAATACATTTATCCACCCTTCAGCTCTCAAGTCAAATGCCAGTTCTTCAAGTGTTCCTGACCACAATCAATTTGGTTTTGCTCTCAAAGCACTGTTTTAATTTCCTTCATTTGACATACCCAGTTGTTAACTGTTATGTACATGTGTGATTTTTTTTTCCCCTTGGGTGGTTCCCTGGCTGGGAATCGAACCCAGGCTGTGGCTTAGAGAGCGCCAACACCTAGCCACTACACCACCAGGGAACTCCATATTTGATGAGTGTCTGTCTCTTGTGCTGGCCTGTAATCTCCATGGAGATGGAACCCATGTCTGCTTTTTGATCCCCAGTGAACCCCCCAAATCTTGTCTACTGGTTCTGAATGAATGATCATGTGTAAAATATCCCCACTATATTTATATAACTAGATATATATTTTTGTATTAAATTCAGGTGTACAAAACAAATAGTGATCAGACATCTACACTCCTCACAAAGTGATAACTCCAACAAGTTTACCACCCACCTGACACTGTACATAGCTATTACAATACCATTGACTATATTTCCTATGCTATACTCTACATCCCACGACTATAAATATATATATACATATATATATACATTTATATATAATAGCTGACATTCAACATTATTCTATATTAGTTTCAGATGTACAGTGCAGTGGCTAGGCATTTATATAATTTATAAAGTGATCCACCCAATAAACCTAGTACCCATCTGACATCATACATAGTCTTTACATTATTGACTGTATTCTCCATACTGTATTTCACATCCCTGTGACTGTTTTGTGACTACCAATTTGTACTTCCTAATCCCTTCACCTTTCTCTGCCATTCCCCCAACTTCCCTCCCATCTAGCAACCATCAGTTTGTTCTCTGTATCTATGAGTCTATTTCTGTTCTTTTTTTATTTGTTCTGTTCTTTAGATTCCATGTATAAGTGAGATCATATGGTATTGGTCTTTCTCAATCTGACATATTTCTCTAGACATAATAACCTCTAGGTCCATCCATGTTGTTGCAAATGGTAAGATTTCATTCTTTTTTGTGGAAGAGTAATACTTCATTATATAAATGTACCACAAGTTCTTTATCCAGTCATCTATTGATAGGCATTTCTGCTGTTTCCATATCCTGGCTATTGTGAATAGCACTGCAGTAAATATAAGGGTGCGTATATTTTTTTGAATTAGTATTTTGGATTTCTTTTAATAAATACCCAGGAGAGAAATTGCAGGGTCAGAATATAGTTCTATTTTTAATTTTTTGAGGAACCTCCTTACTGATTCCATAGGGACTGCACCAACTTGTAATCCTCCCAACAGTACACAAGGTTTCCCTTTTCTTCACACCCTCACCAACAGTTGTTGTTTGTTGATTTATTGATGATGGCCATTCTGACAGGAGTGAGGTGGTATCTCATTGCTGTTTTTATTTGCATTTATCTGTTGATTAGTGATGTTGAGCATCTTTTCATCTGTCTACTGGTCATCTGTATGTCCTCTTCGGAGAAATGTCTACTCAGGTGATCTGCCCATTTTTAAATTGAATTGTTTGTTTGGTTGTTTCTTGGGGTGTTGAGTTGTATAAATTTTTTATAAATTTTGGATATTAACCCTTTATCAGGAGTATCATGGCTAATATCTTCTCCTATTGATTAGGATGTCTTTGTGTTTTGTTAATGACTCTTTACTGTGAAAACTTTTCAGTTTGATGATCAAACTTTTCAGTTTGATCCCATTTGTTTATTGTTTCATTTATTTCCCTTGCCCAAGGAGATATGCCAGTAAAAATATTATTAAGGGTAATGTCTGAGAGTTTACTTTCTATATTTTCTTCTAGGAGTTTTATGGTTTCATGTCTTACATTAAGTCTTTAATCCATTTTTATTTTATTCTTGTATATGGTGTAAGAATGTGGTCCAGCTTTATTTTTTTGCAAGTATCTGTTCAGTTTTTCCATCACCATTTATTGAATAGACTGTCTTTACTCCAATGCAAATTATTGCTTCCTTTATCATAGACTAAATGACCATATAGGCGTGGATTTATCTCTACTCTGTTCCATTCACCAATGTGTCTGTTTTTATGCTAATACCATGTTGTTCTGAAAGTGTACTTCCCTCTCTTTCTCTTCGACTCTATTTCCTCAGCACTAAAATGGGGATTAAAAACCCTTGACTAACCTACCTTTCCTTATATTGCTGCTGTTCCAGTTACTATTGCCACATAAAAAAGTTACCCAAAACAATAATTGTAAAATGCTCACAGATTCTATATATCAGGAATTCAGAAAGGGCAGAGTGGACTCTAGTGTTTCCTCTCTGGGATGTTTGCAGTCCCAACTGTGAAGACTTGAAGATTTTAGATAACTCAATAGCTGGGAGCTGACAGCATCTCCGCCCACATATTTGGCAACTAAGAATCATTGTTGACTAGGAGCCTAGCTGTGCTATTTGCTGGAAAACCTACAAGTAGCCTCTTTAAGTGCGAGAGGTCCCAGAGAACTAGTTTCACCTTCCTTGCATCACAGTAGCTGAGGAAGCTGAAGAGAACCAGGGAGGAGCTATAGCGTCTTTTATGATCTAACCTTAAACTCACATAGCCTTACTCATACTCGCGTGTTCCCGAGTCCACACAGATGCAAGAGCACGTAGGTGGGAAATACAGTTGTGGCATTTCTGGAATACACAGTTTTCCATAGTTGCTTTGATGATCTAAGAGGGTACCAGGAGAAATACCAAACTGCATCTTTAGGAGTTCATTTTTGTCGAAATCTTGATTCTTGTTAATCTAATAAATCCTTGAATTATGCATTTCTGGGGTTCCTTCATGGTCCCTATTGGCGTTGTCATGCTATTGATTAGTTCTTGATGGGAAATTCAAAACTTAGGAAAAACCTGAGACCCTAATTTTAAATATGGACAAACATACAAGAACTGTCTGGAAAGTATCCAGCCATGTAATACAAAAAATAGAGGCATTTATAGCTGGATTTTTTCTGGACAGCCCTCATATATCACCAATTGGAAGTAGAAAAAAAATGGTTAATAAGCATAAGAAATTGTTAACTGAAATGTTCAAATAAAACAGTAAGATAGTTTTTATCTGTCAAAGTAGCTTAAAAATTACAGTGTCAGCAAGGACTCTATCCCTGCCGCCACTAGGAATGGGCATTACTTATCTATTGCTATGTAACAACTTTTCCTCACAAGGTAGAAAATAAAACAACAAATATTTATTATCTTACACAGTTTCTGGAGGTCAATAATCTAGTAGTTGCTTCGCTGGGTGGTTCTGGCTGAGGAGCTCTCATGAGGTGGCCATCAAGGTCCTGAGCAGGGCCGCGGTCATCTGAAGGCTGGATAAGGTCCGAAGGACAATTTCCAGATGTCCCACTCGTGACTGTTGACTAAAGGGCTCAGGTCCTTGCCCACTCTTGGCAGGAGGCCCCAGTGCCTGGCCACATGGACCAGGGGCTGCTTAATTGTCCTCATGATATGGCACCTGGCCTCCCTGGGATCACGGGATCTAAGAGAGGGCAAGGCCAATGCCAGAATGGCCATTATGGCCAGCCTTCATTTCCAGATCATATTGGTTTACAAACATTGACCCAATTCCTTATGGAAAGGACTACACAAGGGCATAACTAACAGGAGGTAGGTATTGACATAATCACCAATAAATTGAACAGCAATTTTACAATCTGTATCAGAAGCATTAAAAACATTTTTTAGCAAAAAGTGGCTTTCAAAGGATGTTTGTTGCAGGAATGATTAATAAATAAATAGCACAGCAGTTCAAGTCCTAGGAAACAGTAATAAGATGGAGATGACAAAGATTTTTATATCAAGATGTTCATTATGCATTATTTGTAATGGGGGTGAAGTGGAAAGAAACTATGTGTTCAACTAGCAGAATCATTGAATAAATTAATGAATAAATTAAATAAATGTAATAAAGGGAAAACTGAACTTTTCAGTTATTAAAAATTAAATTTTCAAAGAATTTTAGTGTGATGTTTCTGATATAATGTTAAATCAAAAATGAATGCAAAATGAAAAGAAAATTAACTATGATCCCAATCACTTGCATTCATATGTGAAAATAAAGACTATTGTTGGTTGGAAGGAAATACAACAAAGGGTTAACAATAGTTATTTCCAGGTTGTGCGCTATAGTTTTTCTTTCCTCTATTTCACAGTACTTTCAAATTGTCTATATTATAAATATATTATTTTTATAATCACAAATATTATTGATGTATCTTCCTTCTCATGCACGTCCTCACCAGCTTATGCAGCCCCCTGCGTAACCTTGACAATAAGGTCACAGCTACAGTTTTGCTCTTTGCTGTTATGTTAGGATTGAAATGCTGTGCACATTGAGAAACTAACTATATTTCTTATTGAAGACCTACACTCACTAGAAAATCAGCAATACACATAGCAATTTATCAGACTGTATTTCTGCTATTATAAATCTGAGCTGATTTTTATTTGCATGTCACAAAATTATCTATTCTGGAAAATATTGCTATTTAAATCATAGAAATCACTGTTTGAGTAAATATACCATGAATACATTGTATTTGTACTTAGAGACAAACACATTTTTTGCTTTTTGTTTTTCTTTTTCTAGACAAGTCTAGTGACTTTAAACTCTACAAATAATTAGCCTGACCAGCAATTCTGAATTTGACCTCCCAGCATTTCTGAAGTTTAGTTTACCTGTTCTGTCTACTTGTTACCGAGACACTAAAGTCTTTCACCCAGAAACTGAATCATTTTACAAATGGTCTAAGACACATACTCCCACAGGGAAGTGAAATAATTATATAAGGTAATACAAGCAAGAGTTAAATGACACAAGTTGACAATGCACTGTAGAATTGTATGCCTGAAACCTATGTAGTCCTTGCTAACAGATGTCACTCCAATAAGTCTAACAATAAAAATGAATAAAAAAAAAAAAGAGTTAAATGACCAATAGGACTTCCAAAGCAAATTTTGAAAATTCCTGGAAAGAAGAGGCTCTTTTTTCTGAAAGACCAGCCTCTTTCATCAAGGGTCTTTAATATTCTTGCCCTTCTTCACAAGTAACTACTAACGTAAGAACAAACTTGAACCTTACCACTGGAGTATCCAACATTTCTAAAGCATTTCCACACAACAAATAAAAATTTCAAATTTCTTAAAAACAAGAGTCACACATTAAAAAGACCATGTTGTTCTTTAAAAATTAAAGTCAACCTGTTCTTGTTGAAATAAATAAATACATTTTTTGCAATTATCATCTGTGTTTGAAATAAAATATGCTTCAAACTAAGAACCAAGTTAAAAGAAATGATAAGTGGGATAAGGCCAATGAAATGTTTTTAGACATTTATTTTCAGGTCTTTCGTATTTTCTCTCTCCCATTAAGCTCAGTGTAAGTCCCATCAAATACATTAATTAAAATGCCCTACACTTCTATCAGAGTTGATTAGTTATTAGCATAAAGCTGTTAGTCTTTTTATAAAACCACTTAAAAATTTAGCCCCAAAGAAGATGGAAACCACATATTTAATAATAAATGCCAAATGTGAGATTGTCCTTTCTTTAGAAGTATAAGTCACCACTTCAGAGCAAGGACTGGACAAGTGACTATAACACTCTTCTTTATAGGTCTTTTTCCGTCTTCAAACTTAATTAAGAGTAATCTTATTACAGTGAAACTGAAAATAGGCTATTTATTGGCACACAACTAAGTTATCCAAAAGCTTTTTGCCCAATTGCCCACCTTAGAAAGAAAAATGTTTGGGTTCTAGTACAAAACCTACAATTAACTAATCTAATATATATTATACAAAGGTCAATTGGGGTCTTCACATAGTATGAATCAATCATTTATACTTGCAATTGCAAATAGCATTTCTGACACACTCACACATCAAAATATAAAATATGTGTCTGGAAATTATAAATGCCTAACATTTTAGAGCCATTTAAATAAATAGATTTATATAATCTTCTACTCTTAAAAGGAAAAATTTTTTTAAAAAGCATTTTCAAATGTATCTCCCATCATCCTATTTTTACAGTGTATTCTCTATCTTTAACGTAAGTAACACCCTATGTTAAATAAACAATTAAAGCTACAAGGCACAAAGAGGCTGCTGCCTCTCCTCACACACGATGTAGAATTTTCCAGTACCTCAATTTCTCCATGAATGCCCATTTTCCCCATCCCAGAGACAATGGGATTAGCAGTTAACAGCTGTATTCCCTGATTGGATCCAGGCGCTACCACGTGAACGCTACGGGCCATGGAGAAGTTACACAACCCCGTGGTGTCTGTTTCCTTATCTGTAAAATGGAGTGACTATAACGATACATATCACATGAGAGTTTTTGCAAGGAGTAAATGAGTAATATAAGAGAGTAAGGGACTTAGGAAAGTATCTGCCACATCATAGTGAACCATGTGAGCTAATATTTTCTTTTCTAAACATGTCTGTTCTCATTGCCACAACGTTAATCCAAGAAGACTTACGTTCCCCCAAGGTTGTGGGACCAGCCTCCCAACTGGTCTTCCTGCCTTCTGTCTTCTCTA
Source organism: Lyroderma lyra (assembly GCA_004026885.1). Classification (NCBI taxonomy): domain Eukaryota; kingdom Metazoa; phylum Chordata; class Mammalia; order Chiroptera; family Megadermatidae; genus Lyroderma; species Lyroderma lyra. The sequence continues at coordinate 112,152 of PVJL010004671.1, forward strand.
CGTGTAGGCTGACCATATGTACTGTTTTAAACGGTTAGGTACCATTTTTTCTGTCCTGTTTCAAATAGTACACAGGGTCAGCCTACTACACCTTGAATTTAGCCCAGTGAGACAAGGCTGACCATATGTACATACTGTTTGAAACAGAACAGAAAAGAACAGTACTGTCCTGTTTACAATGGTATGTATGGTCAGCCTACTACATGTAATATACTTCTTATTTTCAAAAAATTAACAAGTGTATTTGCCTATTCAAATATAAAAAAAAGTCCCCTGCTCAAATAACTGCCTCAATTCCCAATTTTTTTCCGAAATTAAGAACAACCATCTCATGTTCATGGCCTGTCACAATTTGTGTATGATATTCCAACACTGTCTTTCCCTGTTGTCATACGTGTTGATGCTGGTTCAACTGGGCTGCCTCTGTCTCTTCCTTTAGCCACCCAAGACTCTGCTCTGCTGTTTCTCCTTTTGGAATGTCCTCCCCTCACTGCTCTGTCTTCCCAACTCCTATCATTCTTCAAAACCTCTAAAGTCCCAATCCATTCACAAAAACTTCCTGTATTACTATGGACTTATACTGATGTGACCTGCCACCCACATGTAAACACAAAAATTCCTTGTCTGAGATGGTCATTTAAGTCCTTTGTCGTATATTGCCCTAAACTTCAGTGTTTAGGAGTAGGATAACTAATTATACCTAATTTTTAGCATTCTTCCCCCAAAATTAGGCTTCTTCGCTAAGAATCAGGACTAGGTTGAACTCATCTTTTATTAGAGCTACAGCCTGACATGTAATGAGCACTACGTGAAATTGATTTGAATATTTATGATTCCTGTCTAGGCCGACATCATCACATTAGCATGTTAGCATCTTATAACTGACAAAAAAGAGGAGGGAAGCTCTGCTGAAGAAAGCTCACGCAAAAATGCACATAATTTGTTAATTGATTACTTGTAGTTTGTATTTGGGGCAAGAGGAACATATTAGAGAAAAGATGACAACTGTGAGCCCCAGTATGTGTCTCGGTCTCCCAGGGGTAATTCCTAATAGCCAGGATGTTACCTTGTCATTTTACACCAATCCCAGCCACAGGTGTCAGACTGTATGTGACTCCAGGAGCAGTGCTGTGACTATTTGAACTTATTGCCATCAAATCACTAGGTTGTCTGATTTTCTTTTCTTTCCATTAATTGTACAGTGTTTGGTCGAATGGATTAGTAGTTTTGATATCGTGAAGGAGCACCTTTGGTTTTGTCAGTGCCCTGTCCCCAGGCCTGGAAGAACATCAGGGGGACAGTTTCAACTCAACTACTGCCAACTGGACGCCCAAAGGATGAGAGGTATTCTTTCTAATCTACAGCCTCGAAGATGGAGATGCATGACTTTCGCCTCTTGGGAAGCCCCTCCCCACGTCTTCCCACATATACCCTCAGAAGGTCCTTCCTGAGAGAGCCCTAATTTGCCAGTGTTCAGATTGAACCAAAAAGGTAAATGGCAGGTAGAGCCAAGATTATTTTTTTATTAGTATAATTGAGGAAACTTATGGTAGAGAGTTTGTATAAAGAATTAATAGATATGGAATTTTTAAAAATCATTATTGTAAAATAAATGTTGTTAAACAATTGTTGCTATCTAACTGTCCAGAAAACCAATGTATCCACATTCCTTCCCAGAATGTTTGGAGCTATTACTACTATTTTAATTACATATATTACAATAATGTATATCAAGACTGTACCACCTTCCTACTTTGAGCAGCTGTTTTCTCTTTACTATTGTTTTCTGTTTGATTTTCTTACTGACCATCTACATTCCCTTACATCCTCACCTCCCTTTAAAGTGTGAAACGATAATTTATTTGTGGAACAATCTCTCTCCAGGTAAAGGCCCAATGGAAGTTGAAGGATGGGACTGTGTTCGCCAACTGGCCATTATGTGAGAGTAGGGAGGAGACTCAATGCAACAGGAGCAGGAGGAGGTCTGCAGGGAGTAATAGCAGAGTTGCGAGTCTTGGGGAAAGGCTCCAAGTATGAACATTCCATCTCAGTGAGATGTAAGAAGTCTAAGAGGCTTGCAGGCAGACCATGGAGGGATGCAGAGGCCAAGACAGTCCTAAGAGTCACTCCAGGGCATTCATTTAAGCTGAACAAGGGTAGCATAATAGCCACATTCTGGAAATATGGCTGGACGGAACCACCCAGCCCTGCCACCTGCTAAGACATCAGGCTCAGCTGCCGATTGGGTGCTCATGCCCTGGAGATGGGAAAGAGGAAGCACCTGTCCCTTCATAGTCTAGGTCAGGCCACAGCCTGGCCCCATGGCAGAGATTCAAGGTGAACTGCCTGACCGATGGCCATCTGCAAACACCACCACCAAATTTCCTTTTGCCTTTGCCCTGTGCTTGTGTGTAAGCTGTGCCCTACACTTGGAATTTCAAACTCTACTCCTTAAATTGGGAAAACTGCCTTTGTATTTTAATCTCATGAGTGACCTTCTCCACCTCATGGTAAGGTGTCCTTCCTCTGTGCTCTGCTCATAATCATATTGTAGTAGAGTTATATATGTGTCACCTCGCTAGACTGAGACTTCCTTAAGGTCAGAAATTATATATTTTTTTTCATTTCTGTATTCCCAGAAATGCCTTACACATTAGGCTCAACACATACATGTTAATGAGCAAATGAATAAATCAATGATAAAGGAATGAAAGAATTGCATTTTTGAGCTTTTGTGGTTTTCACAGAGAGAAAACAGACTCTTCCTGAACCCTGCCAGGACTAAGGACTTTGGTGAATCAGATGAACCAATGACATGAGATGCTGTCTTCTCACCAAGCCTGAGCAAGGGGTACAGCAGCCTGCAGACACCAGGGTGTACACTGATGACACAGGGGTGGCATCTGGATAGGTGCAACAGCTGACACTACCTCTACTAATAAGACTTCTCTGTCTTTCCTTTTCTTCCTGTCTCCAACCAGAGGTAAAAGTAAGTAACCACATACTGCTGCTATTTCTTACTTAGAGTATTTTATACCAGAACAGAATTCCCCGCGTAGGAGGTAAGCCCTTAGGGAAATGACTGCAACTGTATTCTGTACAACAGAAAGCAAGTTATCACCAATGAGATCACAGCATTGCCACTATTAAGGTTAGTGATGAGTTAGCTTAAACTTCCCTGAGAGAACGGAGATTAAAAGACAAGAATCATCAGAATCTTTGCAGGCAAATCTGGTGCACGACTTTGGAGAAGGGAAAGAGAAAAGATCTCAAGTCAAGCCCTAGCAGTCAATGATTCAGGCGCTGCAATGGTGTTTCATCCTTTCCGGTGAGTTCATTTTTTCTTATCATTTTTCTTTTCTTTTTATTGTTAAATTTATTAAGGTGACATTGATTAGCAAAAATGACACAGGTTCCAGGTGTACAGTTCTACAGTGCATCGTCTACATGTTACATGGTGTGCTCACCACCCAGAGTCAGTTCTCCTTCCATCACCATGTATTTGAGTCCCCCTCCCTCCTCTCCCACCTCCTCCCTTTTTACGCTCAGGCAGCCACCAAACTATTGACCATGTCCTTGAGCTTTTGTTTCTTTGTTGCTTTAAGTTTTATACTCCACATATATAATGCATAGAGCTGTATAAAATTGGTTGAGTTTTATAAGGAGGAAAAGGGAAAATTACTATTACACCATAAAACAACAATCTGATTTTTTCACACTTATTAATTTGCTTAAAACAATGTTTCTTAGAAATTGTGTTTCAGACATTTCATCTTTCCATCCCCTTTGTGCTTTTGAACATCAGGTATCAGACCTCATTAGAGAAATTGGAAGTCTAGGACTATTGTCAAGCCTAAATAATAAAAATAAATGAAAGGTATTATTAGACCATACCATCCGCATATATGTCTTCACTTTTTTCATCAATGAAGAAATAAAGTTTGTAAAAGTTTAATATTATAACTTAGAACATAAAGAACCAATAGCAAAGTCTAAATAATATCTACATTCTTCATCTCCAAACTAAAACACTCCCTAAGTGAAATAAACATATATGTACACTTTGGTTATAACCAAACTGATGCTGGTATTATTACTCTTACGGATTAGAAGCCTGGGCTCAGGTTCATGAAGCAGGATGTTCAAAGTCATGTAGCTCACATGCAGTAGAGAACACAGATTCGAAAGTTAGTCCCTTGAATTGGTGGAATGTAAATAAAGAGGAGGTTATGGTAGATGAATAAATCAATGTTTAATTTGACTATAGACATTATTCAAATTCTGTGAGCCTTTTTTCCCTTCAAAATAAATAAGAACATGACTCATCATAAATGTTAAAAATGGCATAACAAATTTTTTCCAAATGCCATGAAAAAGCAAACAAGTTCAAAGAAAGACTTTGCAACAACAAAAATTAATACAGCTTTGGGCAGTATTTCCCAAACTGTGCTCTCCAAAACACTAATTTACAGGATGTAAAGAGATACTATATAGTGGGGATCGGGGGAAGAATTCAACAAAAATCAGGTGCATTTCTATGCACAACAGACAATTCAAAAAAAATTTAGAAAAATTCCTATTTTAAATAGACAAGGAAAAATTAGAAAATTCCTATTTTAAATAGTATCAAATTGTATTAAATAACTGTATTGTGGTAACCATTTCACAATACATACATGTATGCAATTATCACATTGTATACCACAAATTTACCCAATGTTATATGTCAATTATATCTCAGTAAATCTGGAAAAATTTAAGTAAAAATAAATAATATACCATCAAAAAAGAATAAGAAATTCAGTAATAAACTTAACCAAGAAGGGAAAGATTTGTACACTAAAAACTACCAAGTGTTTCTGACAGAAGATAAAGAAGACATCAGCAAATGGAAAGACATTCCATGTTCATAGATTGGAAGATTTAATAATGTTAAGATGTCCACACTACCCAAAGTGATCTACAGATTCAATACAATCTCTACCAAAACCCCAATGATTTTTTTTGGCAGACATTGAAGAATCCATTCTAAAATTCATATAGATCTCAAGGGACCCCAAAGACCCAAAATAATTTTGAAAAAGAAGAACAAATTTGTAGGTCTCAAATTTCCTGATTTTAAAACTGATAACAAAGCTGCAAAAATTAAACAGTGTGGCCCTGGCGCAATGATAGACATATATTCCAATGGAAAAAGATACAATAGGGAACCCAGAAATAAACCCTCACATATGTGCTCAAAATGATTTTGACCAGGGTTCCAAACCATTCAATGAGGAAAAGTCTTTTCTATAAATGGCGCTGGGAAATCTAAGTATCTACATACAAAAAAAAAAAAAAAAAGAGAAGTTGGACCCTCACCTTACACCACATCCAAAAATAAAAAATGAATCAACAAGCTTCTTCTCCCACACTCTTGTATCTCAATCATCGCGATCTCATCTTAGCAGTTGCTCTGGACAGAAGCCTCAGTTCTCCCTGTCTTCTCACTTAATATCACGCTACACACTCAACCCATCAGCTCATCCTTCTAAATATATCCTGAATCTGACCACTTCCACTACCTCAAAGCTACAGTTACCTCTCCTCTGTACAGGGACTGCCAACTGGTTTCCCTTCTCTTCCTTGTCTTTTTATATAGTCTATTTCTTCATATAAGCTATTTTCTACACGGTAGAGTCATTTCTGTAAAACAAACCAGATCAAGGCACTCCTCTAGTTGAAACCCTGTAATGGATTCTTGTGTCACCTTAAGTAAAAGCTAAAGTCATTTACAGCGTTCTAAAAGTCCTACACCAGCTGCATGTCCCAATGGCCTTCTTGACTTACTTCATGCTGCTCCTGACCTCATTCACTGCACTCTAACACATCCACCTCATGGTTCTCTGTGGACAACAGCCCGAATGCTTTCCCTTCAACACCCGGGTGCTGGTTACTCTTTCACCCGGAAATTCTTCTTCCACATAGCTGAAGGCTTCTTCTCTCCTCCCCTACACGTCTCGATTCTAACATCTCAAACTTGGAAAGACCACCCAGGACCACCACATGTAAGACAGGTCTGCTGCCTACAGTGTTTTTAGTTTATTACCATGCATACGAAAATTTAAAACTTGTATACGAGTGTTTGTTTACTTCTTTAGTGCTTATCCCACTGCACTAGAATATAAACTTCATGAGAATAGGCACTTTGTTTTGTTCACAACTGTGTCCCCTAGAATTGAGCTTGCCATATGCAAAAACTCAAAGAATATTGTTACTTGAATGAATGAATGAATATAATTGCTGCTACATTATATACATAATCTACAACTTCTATACAATTTACTTCATTGTACCAATTCCTAAAAATCGAGTATTATCATTTTGGTCATAAATGGCCATGATTTGACTTAGTGAACAAAAATTAACTTTTAAATTGCACTACTAATGGGCCATTAATGGAAAAAAAATCACCTTATTGCTCCTTATATACCTCTTACAATTTAGATGAAACCCTGTTCTAGGGATGTCTTGGTCATTTGGACTGTAAACGAATCTAACCAAAACTGTTCCGTTTTCAAAATCTTGCCAGTCAGTGGTATTTTCTTCATGATTTAATGACAAACAGCATGTCTTATCTCAAATAATCTTTAATATTATTTATTTAGACTGTAGCATTCACTGCTACAGAATAATGTATCTTTATCAAATATTAAAAATCATCTGTAATTTCTGCATCCTCAGGATTTGTTTGAAATGACAATTTAATTTCTGTCAAAGTATACCCTGAAGAATCCTATAAAATCTTGAATCTCTGGCAGTGAAAGGTATGTCTCTGGTTGACATTTTATGTTTGTTGCAAGTGATTCTGATAAGCACTAAATATCCAGTAAAAAATATTGACTCCAAAGTCAGATTTGGATAATTTGGCCACAGAGACAACATTCCAATATATCCTGGTTTTTAGAGCAGTTTAAATATGTTCCTGCAGCATCCTCCCATATAACAAGATAATGAGTCTACAAAACTAGGTTTCACAGGGAAATTTTTCTACAGTAAAATGGTGGTTTTTTCCTTGGTTCTTGTCTTCTTGAAGGAAAGAATTCGGTCAAGAGACAGAGTTCGTGAAAGCATAGGCTAGTTAAGAGTTTATTAGTAAAGAAAGTACACTCCCAAATGTGGAGGGGGCTGACTCAAGAGAGTCATGGTTTGGGGGTTCCCCCCTTTTCTTTCTTGTGTGATCCTCCTGAAAAGAACCAGAGCTGCATACTAACAGAGTTTGGGGAAGCAGGACTTATGGTCGAATAAGTGGGGCTATCTCCCCTTTTCCTTATCTTTTCAATTTGAGGATAGCTGATAATGGGCCAGGGGGAATTCCTTATGTTGCATTTCTTCACTCCTTGATTTAGGACATCTGTTAATGGACCTCCTAACAGGCTAGTTCCACCTCCTGCAGTCCTTCTCTTGATTGTTTTTAATTTGAGGCAGCTGATAATGGACCGGCCCATTTTTCCTCCTCTCGTATCTACCTTTCCTACTCTGTCAATTCAATGACTTGAAAATACATCCTGCTTTTGTAAAGAAGTGATCCAAGGTTACTGGTCTTGTTCAATCCTTGATCTATTATTGGTAGAACAGGGAGACCTTCAATGGTGTTCAGAGGAAATTTCACAGTGATTGTGTCTCTCAGCAGTGGTGGATCAATTTTCCAGTAGAACTCCACATAGAAAGAAACTCTTCTGATGAAAAAGCATTTATAATGACCCTTCTATTACCCACATGAGCTCAGTAAAGGAGCCCAGAATTCTCAGCATCAGGAGTCATAGAGCTGGTTAATCTTATAGTCACAACCAGCAGTGTATAGACAATAAATAAGAAAATGAAACACTTCCATACCAATAAAAACTCCTATTTTTCATTTATTTATTTGAAAAAAAAACTTATGAATACCTGCTGTAGGTTAGGCACTGTCAGTCCCCAAAGGGTTAAAGCCAACCCCACTGTAAAGAAATACAGTCAGGCCCTCTGCCCAGGTTTGACCTTGGCACTACCAGTCCGTGACTGGGGTTGAGGAATTCCTGGGGCTGACATTTACTGTGCAGGTACCGCCTTATGTCACCATGAAAACCCAAACTGCTACTGGGCAGATGCAGCAAGATGCCACTTTTGTTTGAATACGTGCATATTGTCCCAGGTGCTCAATGAAGCAGCTTCCTTGCTTGTTGGTATGTTTATCGTGCCCCTATGTTGGCTCTGCATGTGTTTTTTCAACTGGGTGTACCACCATCGAAACCTGCCCTGCCTGGAAACCTTGGCAATGACAGGCACTCTTTCAACACTGAGACTATGATTGCAAAAAAAAAGGCAAAATCCCTGCTATTATGGAGCCTACATTCTACTGGAGAAGGGCAATGCTCAGTGAACTGAATCAATAGGTAATTAAGATTAATATGTGCTCGAAGGAAAACGAAAGTGGGAAGAGGACAGAGAGTAGTTAAAAGGCAGGCAGGGCTCCGATGTTTGACAGGAGGTTCGGGGAGGACTCTTGTATTAGGTGACATTGTAGAGGAAACCTAAATGAAGTGAGAGAGTGAGTTAGGAGGCTATCTGATGAAAGCACTTCGAGTGCCAAGGCCTGAGCGGACTTAGCATGACTGAGGAGGCCACAGGGAGGCAAGCTTGGCTAAAGGAAAGAGAGAAGCCAGAAGTGGTGAGAGATGCAGTTAGAGAAACAGGTAAAGGCCATTTCCGAGAGGACATTCGTTGCCATGGTAAGCACCTGGGACTTCATTCTAAGTGCAGTTGTAAGCCATTACTGGGGCAGGGGTAAGGGAAGATCACCGAGCAAGAGGTGCAGCTAGGAGACACGTCACAAAGCTATCGCAATAGACCAAGTGCGAGGTGACAGTGGCTTGGACGAAAAATATTTAATTGACAGATCGAAATTAACACATATTTTAAAAGCAGAGCTGATGGGATTTTCTGATATTTTGAAATATGGGGTTTTAGGGAAAGGAAGATAACTTTTTGAAAGTCAAATCTCTGGGTCAAGATGAGATAACCTGCATGAGTGAATATAGACAGAGAAAAGATCCAAAGACTATACCTTGGGAGTTTTGAGTTCAGAAAAAAACCCCAAAGAAGCCGAAGTCTCATGAGGTGGATACACAACAAAAAGCAAATGGCATTCTGGTGACTAAGTGCACACTTTCCAATAGAAAGGAAACCATTGTTGTCAAACACTGCTGTTTCGTCAGAAAGATGCGGACTGGAAATTAACCACTGGATTTAGCAACATGGAGGGCATGATACCAAACAGGTATATTCATAGAATGGTGTGCAAAGACAGGAGTGGGTTCTGTAGAGCAAGAGAAGACAAAATATCGATGACTATTTCATAGAAGTTTGCTAGTGAAAGAGGCAAAAATATCAGATAAGAACTGGTGGGAGATGAGGGTCAAGAGAAGGCTTCTGGCTAGGAAACCTTTCGAACAGCTTTCGTATATTCAAAGGTGTGGAAGAGCCACCCTTATATTACCCTTTGGCAAATTTGGCGGAGTTATGTAGCTTCCTTATAAAGTCAATATGCAGCCTCATTATAAAGTCAAAGACCAAAAGAAAATCCAAATAGGTATTTTCTCAATTTTACAATTTTAATGGCAATTTTTAAAGCATACTTTCAAAGGAATCTTTAAGGTATATTTACTTTATGCAAGTTTTTAAAATATATATATACTTAAAATTCTTGATGTGAGATCAGTTAAATGTAACATTTAACATTTGGCTTCCTACAAAAAATAAAAATATTTATGAAACAGGAAATAGGGAAAGAAAACGATTGTTGCCTATTGTGCTTCTCATTTGCAGGAGAAACTTTCCTCCCAGCAACATTTGCAATAATTTAACAACATAATGGATGTTAGTAAATGTATGTATCCTCAATAACAATTTATTCTATGTGGCTTTTTTAAATAACAACCTTCTAAAAACAAAAAAGCTTAGGACACATGTTATAATTCTTTGAGTGAATTTCTACAAAACATTCTTGTCATACATGAGAGTATCAACCTAACTTTCTGGTGTGCTTATGTTAGAAAACTCAGAAAATGAATAACTAATTTATTTAATTCATAGTTTCTCAGTGCTTCTCAGGCTTTGTGTCAGACCTATGCATGTGCCTCCAAGGGCCCTTGAACAGCCTACCTGGAACTTGAGAAAACCAGACACTTGATATATTAGCATATCCTCAACACACCTGCAGCAGCACTGGGTGAGAAGAGCCTTAGGTTCTGACTCTCGAACATGAATCATCTTACTCTGTCTTTTGAGAGAAAAGAACCTAAAACCTAGACCAGACTCTGATAACTACCTAAGATTCAGAATAAAGAAATCCTATTTGCTTGAAGCACCTGATATGTGGGAGACAAAGTTGAATTGTAGCTGTAAACGTCCTGCCTGAAATTCTTCTTCAGAAGCAGGGAAACTCCAAAAGCAACTGTAGCCAGAGATAAACTTGTTCTCATGTGACAGCTTTGGATGGATGTAAATACTGAGATTAAGGGTATCAACAAGATGACTTGTCAGGATTACAGAAAACAGTATTAAAACTCTGTTCATATTCATTGTCATGTGTTATGTCATCACTTTAAAATTTCTATGTTGTCTTTGCTTTATAATAATAATATTTAGTAGAGTTGTAAATTTGTATAATTTATAATATTATATCTAAATATGTGTATTATAAAGGTGTTCAAAAAGTTTTATGCCATGATCTTCTATCAAAAAGTTCAGAGATAACTGCATAGATGTAACCTTATAACCACGTCAGCTTGCAAGTATATAAAGGCTAGTGTTGTCCACCTGCCACCTTGACTGAAAATAATCTCACTGTGAGCACGCCAACCATTTTTGAGGGGTGTCATGTTCCAATGCATCCACCTTTGGAGAGATGCTGATGGCTTAATGACTTATAAAACCCAGTGGGAAGAGGTACAAGAATTATACTCCAACTGTTTTACTGATAAACTGCCGTATTCCACCATCTTTCCAATGCTTAGAACGATGTCTGGCTCATAGTATAGGTGTTCAATAAATTTCACCTCCAAAAGTATTCATTCAATGAGTATTTTATTGAGCACTATTACTTCCCAGGCATTGCTGTAACATAACGGTTCAGGAACACTTGAAATGAGTTGTGTATTATGAAAATCTGATACTAAAACTTTTTTGCCCTAATTCTTTTTGCCATAATTAAATAATGAAATAATACCTGGGAACACAGTCTACACGACCACTTGCTTTTTAGAAAGTTCTTTCAAGTTTATTGACTTCAACCCTCTTTATTCAACATAAGAGCCAAAAAAAAAAAAAAAGTCAAACTCATAGAAACAGGGAGTAGAAAAGTCATTGCCAGGGGCTTGGGGGTGGAGGAAATTGGGAGAGGTTGGTTAAAGGTGCAAAGTTTCAGCCGTAAGATGAACAAGGTCTGAGGATCTAATGTAAAACTTTCTGACCGTAGCTGATATTATATCATTGAAGTTTGCTAAAGGAGTGGAATTTAAATGTTCTTACACACATAAAAAAGATAAATATGTGAGGATACGTAAGGTGAAAGGTGTGTTAATTAGCTGGATGTATATGTATATCAACTCACCACGATGTACACTTTGAATATCATACAACTTTTTAATTTTATCTCAATGAAGCTGAAATTAAAAATTAAACAAACGAAACAGCCTGATTCTCAGACTCGCCCACATTGGGTCCAACTTCCTCAGTGATAATCTGTTCACCCCTCCACACCAATGATTTCTACTTAAGATGTTGTCTCTTTCTTTGGAAATAGCCAAAGTCCCCTCAAAACAAAATATAACACTATAGCATTTTCTCCAAAATGAACAACTGTTCAATAAGTTCATTGTTCTACACCGATTATTTTTTGTTTAGGCTCTAAAACAGAGTATGCCTCTTACACTCTCCTATTTCTTCAGAAGTCTTAGAACATTGGGACAAATCTTTTGCTTAACTTTTTAAGACCACATTGTTTTCTTTCAAATAAAACCAAATGTAAGCACCCAATAGGACACAAAGACCTTCCGATTTAATGATTATACAAAAACGAATCTCAAAGAGAAGCACGTGTAACCTCAGATGCAATGACAAGGCGGGATTCGAACACGTGTCTTCTCCTTCAGAGTACCCAGCCCGTGCTGGGAGTGGTGGAGGAACAATGAGAGGGTGTCCCCACACTGGAAAAGGGTCTGCATCTGGACTCCAATGGATGAAAGGGTGCGAGAAGGCTGCTGTTCACACTCCCAGAACACGGCTATTTCGAAGTCCGGTGAAGCCAAGATCACCCGCAGAAATGAAGACCTTCAATGCCCAGAATTTGGTCAAGTATTTTGTACTGAATTCTACTGCTCGGAGTGAAACGAACTCACGGGGATTACAATCCGGGCTCAGGTGCTTTAGATCACCTTCTCCAGTGCCAGGGAAAGTAGCCTTCAACGTATGTTTTACATTAGAGGATTTGTCAAACATGCAGTTATTCTAATATGCTTGGGCTTTTACATTTCTTTCCTGTTCGTGTAGACATGTGTGAAATAAAGAGAAAAATCGGTAATAAGAAACAGTATCATTTAAAAAAAAAGGTTTATTTCCTGATTTTTTTACTGTCTGGAGAAATAAAGGTTACTATGTCAGTTAGGAACTGATGGATGGTCTGGATTTTTTAGTACTCACCTGGTTGCAGCCTAGTTGCTTATCAGTCCTGTGCCTTAGCCAGGACATAAGTGCGCATGTGTGTGTATGCATGCATGTGCACACACACACACACACACACACGCACACGCACACACACACGCACGCACACGCACAC